>APFE031006939.1:0-21912 GCA_000404065.3 Pinus taeda
TCTAGGGACCACATCCCAGACATCGTTTTTCATGATGGACTCTTCTTCCTCAGTCATAGCATCCTTCCATACTTGATGCTTGACAGCTTCTACGGATGATGAAGACTCATTTTGGATGATCATGCTCATGATGGTCAAGTATCTTTGATACTTGGTCGGCTTCTTACTTTCCCAGAAGGTTCCCCTGGGTGCAACGTGCCCTTCAGCATCATCAAGTGTCCCCCTAAGCCATGAAGGCCTCTTCCTAGAAGAGGAGGGCTCTTGTAGAGGGGGATCAATAGGATCCATAGGTTCTTCCACATCGAGCATCGTCTCATCTTCCTTTTCCTTTGGTTCCCTGGTGTCAACTTATTTACATCCCCTTTGAGTAGGAAAATTTTCAACTTTGCTAAGAGCCATATCTTCGTCAAAGGTGACATCATGTCTAATCTCGATTTCCCTTTGACCAGCCACATAGATTCTATAGCCCTTCGTGTTTTCGCTATAGCCCATGAAGATTCCTTTCTTTCCAGATGCACCCAATTTATTCCTCTTCTCCTTCGGCACATGAAAATATACCGGACTTCCAAAAATTCTAAAATGAGATAAGTCAGGTTTCTTACCAGTGAACATCTCTTCGGGAGTCTTGGAAATCAGTGCTTGACGAGGGCATCGGTTTTGCGCATATACGGTGGTATTCGCAGCTTCGGCCCATAGAAACTTCATAAGTCTTTGATCGTGAATCATAGCGTGGACAACTTCCACAATCGTACGATTCTTCCTTTCTGCCACACCATTCTGCTCAGGAGTATATGGTGTTGTAGTCTCCCTCTTAATGCCAGCCTCTTTGCAAAAGTCATGGAATTCATTGGATTCATACTCAGTCCCAATATCAATCCTTAAGATATTGATCTTCTTTTCAGTTTGATTCTCGATCAAGGCTTTGAAGTGACGAAACAAAGTGAACACTTCATCCTTCTTTTTCAAGAAGTATATCCAGGTCTTGCGAGAATAATCATCTGTAAAAGTGAGGTAATATAAATATCCTCCCAAAGAGTTCATAGGCATCATACCAGATATGTTTGAGTGAACCCACTGTAATATATCGGAGGTCTTGCTTTGGCTTGAGGGGAATGGTCCCCTTTTGAGCTTCCCTTCGGTACATCTAGGACATACACCTTCTTGCTCTACTTGGAACTCGGGCATCCCTGTCACCATTTGTCTTGCATTGGGTAGTGCTTTATAAGGAAGGTGAGCAAACCTATGATGCCATAGTTCAGACTAAAGTGATGTGTCACAGGACATGACACCCAGCGGACTTCCTCTGACCTGAAATAATGAATCGACTTGAAACCCAAGAGTGAAAGCTTACTTAAAATTCTTTTTCCATACACTTACCTTGCCATCGATGAAGGTTACCTTGTAGCCTTTGTCCTCCATTGTCGAAACGGACACCAAGTTCTTTTTGAGATCAGGTACATATAGGACTTCTTGCAAATGAATTGTATTACCTTGATTCAATTGAAGAGTGACATTCCCTACATCTTTCACGAGATATTTTTCATTTTCCCCAAGAACAATTTCCAGGTTGTCTCCCTTTCTATCAGATTGGAGAGAGCTTCTTTGTAGCCAGTGAAGTGCGTTGAGGCGCCACTATCAATAAGCCAATTTCCGAGAAAATCAGGGGGAGCAGCAGTAGAAAAGGACGCTGGCAAACAATATTCATCTTGCTTATTGTTAACAACATTAGATTCATACCTAGAGTTTTTTGCCTTCTTGAAGGGTTGTCCTCTTCCTTGATTTCTAACATTTCTTTTACCTCTGCCATTGGACCTGCCATTGCTTTGATTGCATTGAGAGTGATTTTGGTCATCATCATCGTGTGAGTCCCTTTTATCAGGGCACTCCCTCACATAGTGGCCCATTTTGTTGCAATTGTAACATCGACCTTTTCTTCCACCCTTTGGTCCATCCTTTCCTTTGGATTTAACCCCATAATTGTTTCTTCTTTTAGCATGAGAAGAAAAGGCAGAGGGATGGCCTTTAAGTGCAGGCATTTCTTGCTGTTCCATCCTTGTCTCTTCTTGAATACATCTAGCCATCAATTCCTCAAATCCTGGGATGAAATTATTGTTGAGAAGAGTAGTCATGAATATATAGCATTCATGTGGCAGTCCTCCAAGAGTTGTGATAGTCATTTCCTTGTCAGGAACTACTTCCCCAATAGATAGGAGATCGTTCTTGATCTCGGTGATCCTTAAGAAATATGCTTGCATATTCTCATATTTTCCCTTCTTAATTTCCTTCAGCTTATTTTTAAGTAACAAAACTTGATTTGCATCATTAACTTTAAATAAACTCACCAGTCTATCATAGATTTCCTTGGACGTTGTCAGTTCGGAAACATAGGCCACCAGGCGCTTGTCTATAGAGTCCTGGATTATCTTCCTTGCTTTAAATTCTCCCTTAGACCACTTACTTTTGGCAACAACTGATGCATTTGATGGAGGTGCAACAATATTGCCTCTCACATGGTCCAATACTTCCTGATCTTCTAAAGTCAGATCGAGAGACATCTTCCATCCGTGATAGTCAGACTTCTCACAAAGCTTGTCTTCGGCAGGGAAGAGTGTCGAGGACCCCATGAAGTTTTTAGGATAGCCTTGCCAACCTTCTCTTCGGTGGTTGCTCTTGCTCTTGCTCTTTCTTGGGCTTTTTCTTCACCTCAGCTTTGATTCCATGTTAAATTATGGTATGTTCTATGCTTAGAGCAGTTTACTTCTTTTCTTCTTATTAGTCACAGATTCGCAATCACATATACATTAAGTAAAGTGCAGATAGAACATTAAACGATCAACAGAAAACAAGCTAAGACAAGAGACACAAGATGTGGCGGCTAACTAGGGACAAACCCCAATGCGGGGAAACCCTTTGATAAAATCTTCTTTTATCTTCAATAGTTCAGCAGAGGTAAATAGTACAAAATAAGAATTCTATAATTTTATATCAGCAGCAGCAAACCCTAGATCATCAGAGTCAAACTTGGTTAAACGAGTTGAAACTAACCTCCAATATGCTTGGTCAATTTCCGGTCAACTAGCCCTCAAACATCCTAACGAAACAACCCTTGAACAACCCCAAAAACATAGTCAAAATGCTATTAACTGAAGTCGACCTACTGCCCAAACTAGCGTAGTCAACGCTGGTCAAACCTGTGGACAAATTGCCTCGATTTTTGTGCCAAAATTTGTGGCCTGCCTAGGAGAGGAAGCCACACCGAAACCACACCCTTGATGAGTCAACACTTGGTCAAAACAAGTCAACGAGACCTTCAGCAAGTTCTGCATCCTCCTTTCAACGTCCTCCTTTCCCTAATGCATCCTCCTCCTTCCCACGTGTGAGCTGCTCCTTGTATAACCCAAAGCTAAGGAGAGAGAAAGAAGAATGAGTGAGATGAGATGATGAGAAAATGAATCAACCTCTCTTGTATTTATATGATTCACTGGGCATGTGTGCCACACATTTAACTGTTGTTCGACCTTGACAATTTGTCAAGTAAATACAAATAAATTCATATCTCCATAAATACTTGTCGGAATCGAATGATCTTTAGATCAATCCTATGGTGACCCACATGGAGTTTGGCCCTAGTTACCAATTTTAACACTTTGCCTTCGTGGGGTTTATCCCACTTCAAGACTAAGTCACCCACAACGAAGTTGACGCTCCCTGCAAACTTCCGATCAAACCATCTCTTGATATGGTTTTGGTGGAGTGAAAAATTCTCTTTTGCTTTCATCCATTCTTCCTGTAACTTGTGTAATGTGCCCATCCTACGCTAGACCAATAGACACGACTTGCCTCGGGATTCTTGGGATAACTAGAGAGCAGGCAAGTATATATTTGGCGGAAGGATGGCTTTTTTTCTGTATACAAGGAAGTATGGAGATGTGTTCAGAGAGGGATTGGGTGTAACTCTGTCAGCCCATAATGCATTCACCATAATGGAATGTCAGTTTCACTACTCAGAGTAAATGGTATTTTTTATGATGCGAATGAGATTCTTGTTTGTGGATTCGACAAGACCGTTTCCCTGCAGATAGTTGTTAGCTGAATGTTTAAGCAGAATACCATATTGCAATGCACAATCATAAAGTTTCAACAAAGAGAAGTAAGTTGCATTGTCAAAAACAAATGATACAGGAACGCAAAACTTCGAAATGGTGTTCTGCTGAAGGAAGCTAATGACTTCCTGGTCATTCACTTGTTTGAGCGGAACTGCTTCTATCCACCTTGTGAAGTAATTTCTAGCAGTCAGAATGTAGTGGTGTTGCTTTGAAGAATGCGGGAATATTTCCCCAATGATGTATAAGCTCCATTATTGGAATGTTTCGTCCACTGCAACAGGCTGCAGCGGGGCTGTTGACCTTCGAGTTTTGTCGGTGCATCACTGGTAGATCGAGCACTTGCAGGCATAAGCATGTGTATGCTTAAACAATGTGGGCCAGTAGAAACCGGCTCCCGTGAATTTGTGTGTAGTTGTGTTACCCGCGAAGTGACCTCTGGCTGGTTCGTCATGCATCTCACGTAACACTCTCTCTGAATCTTGTGCCTCCAGGCACCTGAGAAAAAATCCATTGTTGTGTTTTTTGTAAAGCACCTCGTGCACCAACTGGTAAGGTAAGGCTTTGAGTCGAAGTGCCCTCTTCTGCTGCATGGAAAAGTGTGAGGGCATGGTGTCGTTCTCAAGGTACTGGCGCACTTCTTCGTACCAAGAGTTATCGTGCAAAGTGGGTGGTGCCCGCTCTACATTGTACATGTCTATTTCTTGCTCCCAACCGGCGAACTCATCTTCTTCCTCTTGCACGTGTATCGCTTTTGATGCTAGTCTACAGAGACCGTGACCCTTGACAGTGTGAACTGGCTTGATATCAATATCATACTCTTGTAGTCCTGCCATCCAGTTCGCACGTCTTTCACCCAACTCTTGTTGAACAAGTAACGATCTGACTGTCGAGTGTGGCACAAAGACTATGCAATGATTTTTCAATAGGTAGGGTCTAAAATGTTTCACCACCTTGTATATAGCATATGCTTGTTTATCCACGGCAGGATAGTTGATCTCGGGTCCCTTCATGCTCGTGCTCGTGAAGGAGATGGGACTTTCGTTGTTCAGTTCATGCTTCTGTGTGAGCACTGCAGCGAGTGAATTGTCAAAAGCGAAAGTATAAAGCAATAATTTTTTGTTGAAATTTGGGTTGTACAACATAGGTGCTTCTACTATTGCCTACTTGATATGGGCAAACACATCCTTTTCCTTCTTTCCCTAACTATAGATTGCATCCTTCTTGATCATTTCTTGGATAGGTTTGACAATCTGCGCATAATCTGAAATGAAATTTTGCAGGAAGTTGATCTTCCTCAAGAAGGACTGCATAACTTTCTTGTTGACTGGGTGAGGAATCTACGTGATAGTCCGAACTTGGTTCGAATCAACCTTGATCCCACTCTTGGTGATGATATGCCCAAGGAGGTTCCCCTGAGACACTACAAATACGCTCTTCTTGGGATTCAAGGATATCCCATACTTTCGACATCACTCAAAGATCTTCTTAAGATGGGGTAGGTGGTATGACCATTTTTTGGAGAAGACTGTCACATCATCAAGGTACACCACCATGATCTATCTGATAATCCCACGGAAGGCGATGTCCATAGCTTGTTGAAAGGTAGCACCTGCGTTTACCAGCCCAAATGGCATTTTTCGATAAGCGAATGTACCCCACTTGGTATGGAATGTAGTTTTAAGTCTGTCAGGTTCTGCTATCAGAGCCTGGTTATATCTAGAAAAACTGTCAAGGAGAGAATTTAACATTTCTGCTCCAAATACTGTCTGCAAGATATGCTCCATAGACAGCATGAGGTAGTTGTCTTTGTTCGAGGCCCGATTCAGATTTCAGAAATCTATGCAAAAGCGGATTTCTCCGGACTTCTTCCTTATAGGAGCTAAGTTTAAAACCCAAGTAGAATGACGAACCTTGTAAATGATCCGAGCATCCAACAACTTAGTCAATTCTTTTTGTATGAGGGGTTCAAGTGATGGATGGACTTTTCTGAGCTTCTGTTGAAATGGCTTGACCCTTCTTTGATCGGAATGATGTGTTGGATTATTTGCGTGTCATATGTTCTCAAGTCATTGTATGTCCACGCGAATACATCACAGTACTGTCTAAACAGGCAGATAAAGGCTTGTCGCTCCTCTGGTGTGCAACACATACTGATATATACGAAATTCATATCTCTTTTTGTTCCAAAGTTAATATGTTTGTGCATCAGTGTGGAACTATGGGCTTTAGTTCATGGGCCCTTTGAAGCGGTTCTACAAGTCATATAGCTTCTCGAGTGAAACCACACCCTTGGGGATGAGGTTTCCTTTACTGTCATCATCTATGTCTTTCAACTACTGCTCGTGCACATCTTTATCTATTGTTACATCCTTAAAGATGTCAGTGTTGTCCATGAAATATATTTGTTCATCATCATCAAAAACAATCAAATTAGTGATGTTGTCAGGGATAGATGGCTTATATAAAATTTCAATAGTAAATCTATCCCTAAGCAGTGTCATCCTAACAACTGCATTTGCCAGAGCATATGCAGCGGCATTGCGCATTCTTGGTACAAAGATGATATTAAAAGCTTGGAAATTAGAGATAAGCCGCCATACCTCTTGTTGGTAGCTCTTAAGAAGAGGTGAGACACAATGTATGGTGTTACGTACTTGCCATACCACAATCTTTGAATCACCTACCACTTTCAGCATAGCAATGTTGAGGTTGAGGGCTTTCTGTAAACCCAAGGCGAGTGCTTCATATTCGGCAGTATTGTTCATGCACTCGAACTCCAAGTGGCTTGAGACTAAGTGTTTCATTTGCCTTGGGTTGATCAAAACACACTAGACTCTAGAGGCATCCTGTGTTTTGGATCCATCAAAATATAAGGTCCACAAGTCATCTGTACAAGGACTACTTACCGCGCTAGTACTGTTAACACTACTGCTACTATTGTTGCAATGTACTGTACACGTTTCATTTCCACCAGTTGGGCAAGGAAGGAGACCCAACTGTGTATCTGGTGGGGTGGGGCTCGGTTGTGCAAGATAACACCCCAGCTGTGTTTCCAGAAAGCAATTACCAAAGAGAAGTTCTATGAAAGCCAATGGTTCATTTTGACCATTCGAGGAAGTAACGTTGTGTTTCATGTATCTCTCTGACAACACCCGAATCTAGTTGTTTCTGCCCTAATACAGAATCCATAAGTGTGACATCTGTAGAAAAATACCCTTGGGACTTACTGGACTAGTCTCTGCTGAGCAATAATCCATATGCATATGGGATGTCCACGATCACGATGTTAATGCACTAGTGAACTCATCCATCGGACGAGAACCGAATGATCACATCCCAGAGTTCACCAATCACTGGTACACATGTTCGGTCAAGTTGGATGATCTGCGCAGTTGTACCTTTCCATTGTGCATTAATCTGTTTAGCAATAGTGAGTGGCATGACATTGACAGATGTGCCAGAGTCAACCAAACAGTTGTGGACATTGAAGTTGAATATTTTGAATGATAACAAGAATAGTGGGCAGAGTGAGTTCACTTCTTCCATGCAAAGTGGATTGAGTACAAATGCGAGTGATCAAGGAGACTTGCTTGGTCCCTTGCTGGAAGAGGCAACATTGTCTGTGGAGGTTTGCCCCAATGCGCGAAAAAGAATATCCCACTAACATGTGAGCTTGGTTAACTCATACAGATAGATGTTTGCACAGGTCTTCTTCATATCTTCAACAATATTGTAATCCAAAGCAGGAAGACTCATCGAGTTGTCTGGGGGAAGACTTGTGTTTGTACTTTCCAGTGGAGTGTTTTGGAGTTTGGTGCTCATGGACGTATCTTTCATTGTAGTTGTCTTCTCGGACTTGCTTTGCGTTTTATGTGTTGAGGATGGCGATGGATCAACTGTTCTAAGTAGTTGTTTGAATTTTTCTTTCGGTATCTCAATCACAGTAGGAGCCCCTTGGCTTCTCAAGTTGTATCGACTGTTCTATTTTGGGGGCTCCTTCTTGGTGGTTGTTTTCTTCTGGGCAGCATTAAGACATTGATACATGTTAACCACGTGCCTAGAACTTGGAGCTTCATCAAATTCATTATCCTCTTCATCATCTTCATCATTCGGTTGAACCTGCTCACCAGCTTTAATATGATCATTCATCCTTGAAGCCATAGTGCTCATAATTCGGTTCCAATCTGGACAGATTTTCTCTGAATGTCGTTCTTTGTGGATAGCGTAGAAGTTATCCTTCACAAACTGGTCCACTTGGAACACAACATTGGAGCTATGCACAGATTTAGTCAGGTGACCACTACTGCAACCTGATGTCACATTCTTCATTCGCGCAAAACTGGGAGGTCTGCTGCTCACTGTTGTCTCGGTCTTCCGTTGCTTGAGTTCTGCTACTTCGGTTGTCAAGGACTTCAGGAGACAAGTAAGGGTCCCAATTTCACTTGTTTCTTTTTCCTTTACCTTATTCACATCAATATGAGACCTCCTACTTATGCGTTTGGAGTCATTAGTTGGCTACAATGACTCCAATCGCGTGCAGGTCTTTCTCCACATCAATTGCTTCTTGGCAATTTTCTGAAAGTGCTGGTTTCGCAGCTCACTTGATGAACTGCGCAATGTTGTTCGACAGTGCAAATGTGTAGTAGTCGACTGTGATGGAGTCATGAGGTTTAGTGTCTGCAGTGAACTTGTTCAAAATACGGTTAAACCTCTGGTTGAAATCCTTCACTTTTTCTTTCTGCTCCATCTTAAGACTACCCAATTCTTTCAACAACATGGCCGGGGTTTTGTCATCAACAAATTTCTTAAGGAAAATTCTCTTGAATATCCTCCATTCTGAATGGAGTTGACAGGAAGGTTGTGGTACCACACAGTTGATCTGCGATCCAAGGTACATGGAAACAGTCTACATGCAACATCATCATAACGTAACTTGAGTGTTTGCAAATGTAGGTAGCACGTGTCTAGACGTTCGTCTGCCTTCACTATTATGTCAAGGTCATACTTCATTAACCACTTATTTGTGTGTCTTGGCATCTTGTACAAGACACCCTGGAGTTCCAATGGGCTTTGTGTCATCCATTCTAGATGATCAACCATATTGTCTTCTTCTTTGTACTCCTCTTCTTCTAAATCAGAGGGTTCAACCTCCAAATCTGTTGGTTTGTCTCCACCTCCACCTCCTCCATTGCCTTTGCTGGAACTTGAGCCCAAAAGTGCATTGTTAACTTCTTCTCCTTCTAAGAAAACAGGAGGTTCCTCTTCGTTCTCAACATCTTTTTCCAGCTCTTCAAGAGTGGCGAGGATTTCTTCTTCAACATATGAGACTACCACTCATGTGGATGTAGTCTTTTACTTCCTCTACAAAGAGGGAAGATTGTGTACTCCTGGAATCAGTGAAACAGCTTTGGAAAACTGACGGGTGATGGGACGGAAAACAAGAAGGTGGTGATATGAAATTTCTTGTTCAATTCTAGGAGGTGAGGAGTAACTAACTTCAGAGTTGCGTGTGGGAGAGAGGGATTTCATGTTACTGCCTAGACTAGATGATGGATATGTGGGGTTGAGAGGACATTCAACCATAAACTACTGGCGGCACTCTGTCTAGCGTCAGAAATGTTGACAATGTTGGACCCCCCAACATTCAGGGGATCTCCCCGGTATGAAGTCCCAACTAGACCTCACATGTTTGGTGTAAGAGTCCCATCTGGTACGATGACCCGATTTCCATTATCTTGGAGATTTTCCTTAGCTATTGATGTTCAGCAAATGAGAGTGTTATCCTTGTAACTTCAAGAAAGCGAGGTGAGTATGCTTGGTGAGTGCGTAATGTAATTTTGTGTTCGGGTTCTCTTACTGTCAAAGGGGAAAGTGAAGTGAGCCTCTTGATGAGAGGGAATAGTCCCAACCCACGAAGAAACACACGTGAACAACAACAAGGGTTTGTCTAGCATCTATCGGAATAGTCCACAACGGATGCAGCAGTCGTGAAAACCAAAGTTCAAGGGAAAACACATACACCATCCAGTGGAGTAGTCCACATGGGGGTGACAGTTGTTAAAACCAAGAAAAAATGAGGATGGTTTGTCTAATGTCTGACAGAGTAGTCCACACGAATAGGACATCAACGATAAACAATACAACACATCTTCAACAATGTAAGTACTAAAATAACTGAAGTAGTTCAACTATCTTAGTATAGGTTAAGCAAACATGCATTAAAAACATTTAAAGAATAGTCTTACAAACGTATACAAAACATGCGTGAAAACATGTTGACCTAAGACAGGCTTATGAATTAAGCAAAATTTCCAAGACACATCTATACACCATACATCACTAGCCGATACATCTGTGCAATGTTTTTGTCAAAGTTGTCCATAGGGTAAACATAAAAATACTATCTACTTAAATTGTAGTTGAAACAAAGAAGATGTGTAAAGAGGTTTATTTTGATGCTAATTCAAGTGTTGAGATAAAGAAAAAGCACGGGTATGATGAAAATATTAGCATGGGGTATCCTTAGTGGGGTTATCATGGATTGAGAGCATGAGGTTAGACCAATAATCATGCGAGGATATTGGGGACATCATTATGCATTGGATTTTGAGTAAGGATGTGGGAAAATTATGAGTAACTAACCACAAATTTAGACATAATTATGATGCTTTAATATGATGACATCAACAAGATTGAGGGAAGCGATTAGCAATCTTGAGGGTGAAAAAACCAAATAAGCTTGATTAGATATGATAGCCAAGGAATTGAAAATATGCTATAATCATGCCTAAGTACTTCATGCTAAATTCTATTTTAATTGTACATAATGTTAATGTTGTATCATAGAAAAATTAACCTTTTGTATTATTCCACTTTGGGATGATTTTTAGAGGTGCTTTAACCTTGCATAGTTGATCCCCCTTTGATTATTATCTCTTATATCACCCTTAGTTTAACTTAACTATTTGGGATCCTCTTGATGCAGGAATCCCTATCCAAACATATCTTCTAACATTAATCCATATACACTGAACTATCACTATCACTTGGGACTATTGGTAAATTGTTCCACACAATATCAATTAAGAGCATTGCCTTTGATTTCTTAGCTTAATGTACAATCCAAAACCATTTAATTAAATTACTCTAGTGGAGATTCTCTTCCCTTTTTTTTTCCTTGGTCTTTGTAATTGGATCTCATGTGCCATATTTTGTTTCTACGGTCAAACTACCATCCTCTCCCCTTTGACCTTGTTTTTCTTACCCTTCTTGGAGCATTTCCACTCTTTGTTCCATTTGAGTTTATGAATTTGTGGAACACTCCACACAATTTTATCATTCATGATTTTATGTTGTGTTGTTTTGTGAGAACTTACTAGTTTCAAATGAAATAACCATAGTTACACGGATACCACTCCTAGGCATTAGAGAGCATGTACCCCATGCTCCCATGCTCTTAAGAGCTTGGGAGATGGTAGGAAAAGCTCCACTCTCTACTCCTTTGCATGTGACTACTCCACATCATCCTGATATTCTTCCTTTGGAGCTAAAAGCTCCTCTTCTCCATGCAACTGAAGCTCCATCTCACGGCCTTCTCTTCATTGAACTTCACATCTCTACGAACCACTGCCATCCTGTGAGATGGAAGGTACACTCGATAAGGTTCTAGCTTTTTCCTTGCAACCTTGGTAACATGACAATAAACTGATGAAACAAAGATCTTGAAGTGTGCCATATATGGTTTTTTACCTGAAAAATCTTCTTCTGGTGTATTCACCCTGATAATGTGATGAGTACTTCTATTTTGCACATATATAGTTGTGTTGCATGCTTCAGCCCACAAGTGAAACTGTAGGCCCTGATCATGTAACATTGCCCGTGCATCTCCCACAATACTTTTGTTCTTCCTTTCAGCCACCCCATTTTGTTGTGGGTTATTGGGTGTTATTAAATCTGGTCGAATGTCTTCTGATGCACAAAATTTCTTGAATTCATTCGACACATATTCTCCACCATTATCGCTCTTGAGAGATTTAACTTTCTTGCTAGTCTCTTTCTCAACAACTACTTTAAATTCACAAAATTTAGCGAATGTATGATCTTTCTTTTGCATGAATAAAATCCAGCGTTTATGTGAGAAATCATCTACAAATATTACATAATGCCTATGCTTGGTCATGAAGGCCGTTGAGAACAATCCACACACATCTGAGTGAACTCTTTCAAGGATCTCTTGCGCTCAACTCTCCTTATCATGAAAGGTAGCTTTGAATGTATCTCTCTTCTCTAGTGCACCCTTGGGAAGTCCTGTAGAAATCTTCTACATGATCTTTGTGGTTCAAGTGACCCAATCTTTTATGCCACAACTCCTCGATGTCTTGGCTTTGCACCTTCTCTACTTTTGTGCTCAAAGCAACACATTCTTCTACATCCAATTTGTAGAGGGCCTTCACCCGAACCTCGATCTACTTCACTTGTCCTAAGGCTATGTGACGAAGGAAATCCTTTCCTTTGCTAGGTATCACATCATAGGCACAGTCCTCCAACATAGCAAATGAAACCAAATTCTTCTTCAGACCCAGAACATACATGACATATTTTAATGTGAGAGGAGAACCAGACTCCCTCTGAAAAGTAACAGTATTGATGTCGATTGCGCTATACCTTCCATCATCTTCCATTTTGATGTGCATCTGGAGATAGTTCTCCTCCAAGTCACTAAAGAATTCTTTGTTTCTAGTCATATGGAATGAGGCCCCACTATCCAGATACCACACACTACCCATCACCGATGTCACCATGTAAGGGATGAGGGTGAAATCCAACTCAAATTGTGAAACAAGAGCATCACCTGCCGCTCCTCCTGAGGGTTTCTTGTTGTCCTTCTTGTGTGGACAATTTGTGGCATAGTGTCCCAACTCATGACAATGAAAACATTTAATCTTCAACAAGTCCTTCTTGTCGCCCTGACTGGAATCTAATTTGGAATAGGATGACTGCCCTTTCCCTTTCTTCGCCTTTCCATCTAAGCACAGTTCTCCTCATCATCATTCTTGGATGAGGATCCATCTCTGGTGTTCTGTCGAATCTCTTATTGCACCAAGTTGGACCACAAACACTTCCACTCTGGTACCTTCTCCCTCCCATTTACCGAGTCCTGATAGTTGTGCCAGCTCTTGGGAAGCCCTAGAAGTGCTAGGTTGACCAGATCATCTTCAGCAACTATAACAACAACACTTTCAAGCTCATCTCGACATTGGATGAATTTGGTCAAGTACTTTGGTATTGTGTCGCCATTGTCCATCTTGATTTTCCTGAGCTTCTCCTTCAGTGCCAACTTCTTGTGGTCACCGTTGTTTTGAAACAGGTTTTTCAAGGCCTTCCACGTTGCATATGGAGTCTCCTTACTGTGGAGGTTTGAGACAATATGATCTCTAACTCCTTCTAGGATAATCCTTCTCGCCTTTGCAACACATTTTCTCCACTCTACCAGATCTTGAGTGTCAATTGCTAGAGCCTTAGGAAAATCTTTGTTTATGAATTCCTTAAGCTCGTTGTCTTCCAACACTGCCTCCATCCTATCCTTCCAAGCAATATAGTTCGAACTACCCTCAAGGGCATATTCGAGTCCCAATTTGTACAAAGACATATTGTTGGCTTTGAAGTATGATACTGAAAATTCGATTTCACCTGCAAAAACAAACTCACATTCTCCTCTTCCAGAGTGATTTATGCTCCGATACCATGTAGAAATTTCTTGTAGATTCAAACTGCTAATTGTAATTTACTAAAACAATAGACTTGAATCTACTGTACTCATCAACGGAAACAATCAAATGATGAGGAAACACACAAAAGAAATAATTTAATCAACACATTACACAATGATTTCCTTGGGAAAGCCACTACCAAAAACCCCTTATATCTGTATATTGCATTAGTCAGAAAATATGAGAATATTACAATGCTTTGCTCAAGCCAGAGCTACCTCTGCATTATCTCTATTTGTCTCACAACTTCCTAGACAAGCCCAGGCCAATACTTAACCAATTTTTTGCTTGCCCAAATCCCTATTTCTTTGCAATATTACCTTGGGAATTAGCCCCCTATCATAGGCCTTCCTCTGATTGCATGCACCATCTGTACAATTCGAATGATTATACAACTGATAATACATTGTCCTTGATCTCCAATCTCAACTGGGTAACTCTTAGATTCAACATGCATGAGTTATTTATGAGTGAATCATTAGTTAATTGGTTGATAATTGCAGGAAGCACCACACTACTAAACCTCCCACTAGTTCCTCCAACAGTTGGAACACGTTTAACTGACTTTAACTCAACTAGGGCTCCTATAAAGTAGGAGACACTCTACATGACTGAAGTTAGACCCTCAACTCGAATTAACTAAGTCAAATTAACTTATTTAACTAATACAAGTTTTCATGAGATGTGGAATTACAATTTAATTCCTAATTTAATTCAAGGACAAAATTAAATTAGGATTTTTTTAATGTAATTTCAACAGAATGTTGATCTTAGGGCTGAATACTCCTCAAAATGCCTTGAAATTTAGCTCTAAACTCCTCTTCGAAAACCCATAAAAATCCAAAAATGGTTTGGGTTGAATCCAGGTGATGAATCCCTGCAAAATAGTGCAAATGGCTTTATGGCTAACTATACTCCCTACTAGAAATTATGCCCTGTAAATTGCTTAAAAATTCTGAAAATTTAATCGTGGCCTCTACACACCAATCCCAACGAAACCCAGAAGGGGTTTGGCCCAATTCCAGCTTATTCGAATGACCCCAAAAAGTGTGAATGGCTCTACCAGGTAGACTCAGTGTACTGTTGAATATGCTCTGCTCAAATCTGCTCCAAACAACTATTGAATAGCCATCCCATTTCCACAAAAATTTTCCTTTGAGATAGGCTTTCTCTCGAACCCCAATCTCTCCTAGATTTTGCTGCTTCTCCCTCCTATGCAAGCTTCAACCAGTGAGTTGCACTGCCCAAATCAGAGAGATTCGGCCCTAGAAATTCCCTCAATCTTTGCCCTGCAAAATGTCAACAAACTTTAGCTACATCCAAGGGAAAACTCTTTCCAAAAGCTCAAAATCTCCAACCAACTGTAGTTGTTCCAAATGGGTAATGCAAATTGTCTTTTGCGTCCTGGTAGCACACAGAACTGGGTAAATATCCTGCAATAAGCTCAAGGGAAGCACTGAATTGGACACCCAAATTACCTCACTAGGGAGACACTCGAAGTTCTCCAAAATGAGGGTGGGATTTCGCTTGGAATTCGTTGTGTTACACAACACCCTAGCCCTTGTGCTAAACAACTCCAAGAGAAGATGAAAAGTAAAGTGTGGTAGTCAAAAGGTCCTCCACAAAATGAGACCCTCCTTTTATATTTTATCTCCATCCTTTTATACTCCTTTTAATATTATTCTATTTTTGGGGGCCATTTTCCACTTAATTAATTTTTTCACCATTTTAATAAAATAATAATTTTCTGCCAATCTCCAATAAAATAATACTTTCCACCTTTCTCTAAAATACTATTTTCCCCTTTTAATTAATATTACCAAAATTGGGCAAAATTCCTATGCTCACAAAATTGGGGATATTACAATCAGACAAGTGATCTAGTCTCGACTTTGGTCAGACAAACTAAAAATCACAAGATCTCCAAAACTCAGAAAATGTTTCAGCAGAAAACACCTAGACACAACTTAATTAAATTAATTGATCAATAATTTAAAAATACCTAACTAACGGAAATCGATTAATTAAAGGGAATTAATTGCAAAAAGTGAGAATGTTCTAAAAACACACACAAATTGAGTTTGAGATGATCTTGGTCATTGATGGAGATCTAATCATGGTTGTTGGTTCACCAATGAGAGATTATAAGAGCAGGAGGTTGGGATGGAAAGAGACACATCGAATGGGTGAGTGATCTAGGTAGATCGAATTTCCCAGAGGTCAAAAATTCAGCCAAAAAGAGAATTTGAGCCAGAGATCGAGTAGCTAAGGCACAGAAGCAGTAACAATGAGATTCCAGAGGAGTTTCTAGTTTTGGAGAGGCAGCAGCAAGAGATCGAGTTTTTCCTAGGTGAGGTTGCGCAGGAAGCTTCAAAGGAGGGTTCGATTTAGCTGGAGAGAGGATCAATTCAGTTGCAGGACGTCGGGAAAAAATTCCAGAAGGCTAAGCGAGTCATTCTCAGACGCTGAGTTGGGAAAAATGATAAAATCAAAACAGTTCCACAAGCAATACAAATTGACTTGTACAAGGGTTTACGTAGGGGTGTTCGAGAAGCCAGTTTCAGAGCTGAGGTTAGTGTCAGGTGAGACAAAAATTGTCTCACTAATTTTTGCCCAGATTATTTTGTTGAGGATAGCAAGTTTAGCATCCAGATTGTACTCATAATTTTCACTGCTACATAATAATATTAAAACCCTCATCTATTGCATTGGTTTACCCACATTGGTTTTTTCCGAGGAAATTTGTCCAAAAATAACAGTGTCGATTTTTTTGTGTATGTGCTCTATTTTCTCAATTCTGGTTTTTATTTTCTACAATAATTTTTTTATGGTGAAGAAATTGCAGTGTGATCTATTCGTTATTTTTCCATAACAAAATAAACTGCATAATTGATCAATTAGAAGAATAAACTCTAGTTGATGCATTTCAAAGAATTTTCACAATGATGGCATCTTCGTCAATGTAGTAACCCTCCTTCTTGGTCAATAGGTCTTCTTCTTCTTTCTTTGTGTCTTGCAAATTATTCCCCTTAACAAGCAAATACTTTTTTGTATCCTTCTAGTTGTCTTGTTCACCTTAGCTCTAATTCCATGTTGGAGAATGCAATAGGGAACTATTAATTCAATTTCTCAATGACTTTAATAGTTGCTTGTGAACTTTATTTATCTTCTTGTGTTTCTTTATTAGATCTTATTCATCAAACAATTATCAAGTGCAAAAACAATAAAGACAATGGACACATAAATTAGGCTCCAAGCGAAGGCAAAACCCCTCGAAGGGGAAATTTTAAAAAATCTCTTCTCTTCTTATAGAATCTGCTTCAAATGAGAAAACCAAAACCCAAGCCTCAAGACCAAGACCTCCCTCTAGAACCAATTCAACTCTCCAAGAAGTCCTTCCAATTAGATCAAAGTCAAGCCAAGTCAACAATAGTCAAACCTTTCCAAAACTGCACCAAACATAAAATTTCAGCCCCCGACTTCAATATTTTGGAATTGCAGTAGGTCTGCAACTTTGGCCCCTGCAACAGCTCAGAATCTTCGCACATGTGAGAGAAAACTAGGGAAAAACTTGACCGAAACCTCGGTTTTCCTTCCTTCTTGCTTCAACTTCTTTTCCCCTTTTCTTGACTTCCTTCTTGAATTACACTCCTCAAATCGAACTTCTTGATTGCAGATCGAATTAGTTTCCAAATGAGGTTGAGTAGCTTCTATTTATACTCATCTGTGGAGGTTGAATAGCCCTCTTTGGGCCGACTTGTCTCCGGCAGGGCCGACTTGTGCTAGGAGACTTATTTACACTGTCTTGACTCAAAATAAATTCTTTTACATGGTACATCTTGCCCATATGGGTCTTATATACATGACATTGACTCTCTTGACTGATGACAATAAATCTTATGACATGAAAACCCTAGAAGCATGAAGAATATGCTTTACCTAGAAGACCAATCAAAAGAAGCATGAAACCCATGCTTTAAAAATAATATTTTTGTTTCTTATTTTTCTTGTTACGTAAGATATAAACATTGACATGAGTACAATGACAATTATGAAGACTGAAGGTAGTTCCATTTTCCAATAGAATTGAGGATTTGTGAAAATTTCTGAACCTAACAAATTGGAAATCTTGCTGTAGTAAACTAATTTGAATTACCTACTTGTGTTCTTCATTTTAACAAGTTATTTTCAGAATTATTCAGAAAATATTAATGCAGATACACTGCAGCCTACACCAATATGCAGATCAAGTACTGAAAAAATAAATGAGACAACCACATAAAGGACACACTTATTTTTGGACTAAACGATCCCGGAAAAACCCAACGTGGGAAAACCAGTGCAGCAGATATGAGGGTTTTTATTATTATGCATTTTTCTGAATACAACTAAGGTGCTAAATCTGGCTCACCCAACAAATAATAAACCTAGTAGAAGTACCTCTATCCAGAGATAAATATTTTGGCAGATCCAACAACTAGATAAACAAACCCCACAGGTGACTACATTGTCCCTAGTGTTGCACAACGATCGTTGCTCCCAACTCTGCGTTGGCACTGCATCACCTCCTCTAGGAGCTACGTCACCCTCACAGCGAGCCTTCCCGGCTCAGAAATTGATTTACTGAATTGATGCCCAATCTGCTTCACAGAAACCCCAGCACTGCCTCTGCATGACTGTGTCAACCCTCCAACCTCTGCGTCACCCTCCTGGAGCTGCGTTATCTCTCCCTGGTGTTGCACGGCCTATCTGTTATGTATTCTCGGCCTTGGACGAAAGTCTCGCTGCCGAATTGCCTCTATTTGCACTAGAAGCTTACTCTAAAATTCTCAGCAAACCACACCCTAGAATTTCGATCTACCTCAAGTGTTGCTCCCCCTATGTGTGTTCTGCAACTGACCCCAAGCCTTCTTTTATACTTTTCCCATTGAGAAATCAACGGTCGTGATCTAATCTCTAATCAAAGACTAAGATTAAATTAGACTTGATCCTCGTCACTTAGAAGCTTCTCACCCATATTTACATTAATTCACTTTAATTATTTTAATTTCCTAAGTTTTAACTTAGGCGCCATTAAAAATAATTAATTATTTGAATAACATGTACTCCGGGTGGAATTTCTCCAAACGATTTATGGGTCTTGGAGATCTCATGTGTTCTAGCCCCTTCACAAAATTTCGGAGCTAAATCACATCCGATGCTACCCAAAAATCAATAGGATTCAACCCCCATTTAAGGTGAGGGAACAAAACCACGGTCAAAGCCCTTCTTCCAAATCCCCAAATAATCCATGCCCAAAATGCCCAAATGAAAAACAAGCATAAGCACTCAATTGCACAATGAAAAACATACCTTTTAGGTCGAATTTCCCACCTTCTAACATTTTCTCTTGAAAAATGGGCAAGGAAACATACAACTGATGCAAGTGGTGGAGATGAAGTGACACATCACATCGACTATAAGGTGGTTGTCAGGGGCTATTAGCTGTTGGATGGAAGAAGTGTTGATTTGGGGTAGCATCAGATGTGATCTAAGCCTCAAATTTTGTTGGTATGCTTGGGCACAGGTATTCCAAAGGACCCAGAAAGCGTTTTGGGAAATTTCACCTAGAAGTGGTTTTATTAAAATAATTAATATTTTTAATGGGGTTCCTAAGTCCAAACTTAGGAAAATTATTAATGGATATTAATCTAATCAGGTGTGAAACTTCTAGAAAAAGCCACAGATCAAGTCAAAAAGGTCTGAGTCTTAGATTATGTTTTAATCTAGGCTATTAATTGCTCAACATGAAGATATAAGAAGGGACTCGAAGGTCATTTGGAAAATACACCAAGTAGATACTTAATTGCTCAAGAAATCGATTTTCTCACTGGTCGAAGTTCAGTAAGAGAAAATCAATTCAGAGGGAGAGTTGGAAGTGGAAGAGAGACAAAGAGGGTTCAACATCAGTCAGGGTGAAAGGGACGAAGACACAAAGCAGTAGAAGGAACAATATTGGGAAAATTGACGTTGGGAGAGGCAGCGCTAGACTGCGTGATGCAGTCATTGTGCAGGCCAGTCCAAAAGCCAGAAAAAATGACGTTGGGAAAGCTAGAGAGATACAGAGGGTCAAGGAACCTCTCTCTTGGGTCAGACACTTGTTTAAGAACGTCTGTAAATATTTCTCAGTTTTATATTGTTGGGTGAAATTTTGTACATGTTGATTTTTGTTGAAGAATAACAAAACTCTCATTTGTTGCACCGATTTTCCCGCATTGGGTTTTTCTAGGGACAATTGTCCAAAAATAATTATCATTGTGTTTGTATATGTGCTGACATTTTACTTACATTTAATTTTTGCAATTATTTAATTGTGAAGACTGCAGTAGAATATGTTTCGATATTTTCCGTAAGAATACAATAGATAACTCTAAAAGTAGAAGAAGTCATATTAATCATTGCAATATGATTTCCATTTTAGAAATTTTCACATGGTATCAGAGCTATAGGGAAGCAAAAGAGAAAATTCAGAAGATCCAACGCTGAGAACAGAAAGGAATTCAAAATTCCTACAAGGGAAGAAATTCGAATCTCCCAGAGGATTGAGCAGTTCAAATCAAAGAGATTGGATTTCGTGGGAAAACTCTCTCTGAGTGAGCCGACAGAGAGGTAAGTCTTTTCTAGTTGAAATTCATCAGTGATAGATGGAACAGTGTAGCAAAAGACTCCGCAAGGAAGATTAATTCAAGTTGGACGCATTTTTTCCTACAGCAGTTGTTGGGGTAGGTTAGTGTCAGAGATTGGCACAACATAGTTATCGATCAAACGAGAACTATTGCCTCAAAATGAGTACTCGAGTCCAAAAATCCCAAAAAAACATGAAAAAACACCTTGAAATCGAAAAGTGTTAACGCCAGAATAATTTTTATTTTTATTTAAGAGTAAATTTTCAATATTTTTTAAAATAACAATAAAAAACAATAAAATCCATTTTGTTTGGTGCAAAAAACACCTTAAACTTGAAAAGTGTTAATGCCGGAATAACATTTTTTTTCAGGCTACATTTTCAACACTTTTTAGTGATGACATTAAAAACAAAATATCACGTCTTTGAAAACCCTTTAAATTCCAACGATTTTTAAGCATGACATTAAATTTAAAATATCACTTCTTTGAAAAACCTTAAAATTCAAACGATTTTTAAGCATGACATTAAATTTAAAATATCACTTCTTTGAAAAACCTTAAAATTCAAACAATTTTCAAGCATGGTGCTAAGAAAATTTATTTGTAATTGTTTTTAGTCATAACATTAAAGATAAAATATCACGACTTAGAAAAATATTAAAAATCTTGACAAATTTTCAACAATGGAATTAAAACCAAAGGTTATGACTACAAAACAATTAAATTTTCAAAATATTTTAAGTATGACATTATGGAAAAAATTTATGACCAAAAAACTTTAAAAATGAACACATGAATGAAAGAATTATTATACGAAGAGTAATTTTTTTTAAGTGCTAAATGTATAGCGATTTTGAAATCTTAGCTTAAGCAACTTGATTGTGAAAAAAATTAAAAATCCCTATCAATTTTAGAAAACATTAAAAAATAAATAATTTAAAAAAAAGACTTAAAGATGACTAAATTTGAACAATATATAATAAATAAATAAACTTAAAAAATAAATAAAACAATTACAAATATTACCCCTCCGCTCCCCTCTCCCCTCCTCACCGGCCTCCACCCCACCTCTTGCCTCACTCCCCTCCCTCCCCACTATTGGCCGTCTCCTTACCCCTCCCCTCCGCTCGAGCCCCAACCAAGGCCGAGACACTGCAAGTTGGGGCCCAAGCGGGAGGGCAGGGAGAGGGTAAGGTGGGAGAGAATAGGGCCGAGAGTGGGAGGGAGGCCGGGTGAGGGCGAGGGTTGGGGTGGCGGCCAGGTGGGGGATAGGAAAGGGGAGAGGGATGGAGTGGGAAGGGGGTGCGCGAGGGGAAAGGGAAGGGGGTGAGAGCGGGGAGTGTGATGGGCGTCGGATGGGGGGTGAGGGT
>APFE031006939.1:27624-55504 GCA_000404065.3 Pinus taeda
GAATCCAGCACTCTGAAACTGAATGGGCTTTGAGTAGTCTGGAATATGAAATGACAAGTCCTTGTCATATCCAAGACCGGTTCTGTGCTTGTTGTGGACAAGTTGTTCCCAAGGTCTGATGATGGGCTTGGGAAGTGCAGACTGATTTTCTGCATCTGCATGTACAACCGCTGCTTTATTTGAATGAACGGTAACATTATTGACCTGTTGCTGATGGGTGGTTGTCTCAATGTTCTGAACAAAAACAGGTTCAGAATGATGTCTATTTTGATGTAGCTCTTCTTGTTGTAGTTGTGATTCAAGCTGCAAAAAATCGATCTTTTCCTGTGCATATTGTAAAGATTTTTGAATATCTCTAAGAGTGTTTTTGTTGACTTTAACTGTACTTCCATCAGTAGATAAGATTAGAGTGCTTAATAACTCTAATAATCCATGATTTTTCTCCATTATTCAGACAATCAAATCAACAATGTATTTGTATAAACAACCAAATGACCAAAAATGCACTCCCCCTTTTTTTTTTTTTTTTTGCTACACAGAAAATTAGTCCACTAGACAGTCACTTCACTGAATGTATACACCCGAAATAGAAGTGTTTCTACGGAATTTTGTTGAGCTCAAAAATAGTGCCGAGGAGATAGTTCTATCCAACAGAACAACGCTCAGTTTTTAAATAACGCACATGATTTTAATCTTCAACACATTTGTATAAGACGACCACACTGCTCCAAATCTCGTTCGTTGTTCTGCAAATCTCATACACGATGTTTACATCCAGCTGCTTTACAACAATGGGGTATCAAATAAAGGAAACCCGCAATGTTGTTACTCTTCTCTATTTTGATCAGTGATATCAAAGCTTGATTCCCATAACAGGCATCCGAAGAGGATAAATCCGGGGTCACTTCCACTTTGAAGTCGAGGAAACAAATTCTGTGATGGACGCAACCAATTTCTTTTTGTTGAAATTGCTTTGCAGAAGTTATTGACCCTCCCAATGACGATAGTGGATTAATGCTCTCACACTAGACAACAACTTCTCAATCTAAGGTTGCAATGAGACTCCAGAATAATAAAATCACATTGAACTCTTGACCACGAAGAAAATCACTTGGGGACGACTTCTCAAGCTCGATCTTGAAACCATTCCTAGGCGTTTTAATATTGATAACATAAGTCGATTAGAGTCTCAAGCGTTTGTGATGAGAGAGGCATTTGGTCGACTTGCGATGAGAGAGGTGTTTGGATATGCTATTGCAAAGATAGATGAGATGGTTTCCTTTGGTGATAACTTCTGTTGACCGTTGAGGGCAAGACTCACAATAGTAGAAGCATCTATAACTCGAATATTAATGGAATTTTAACCAGAGCGATACTATGCACACTCAGTAATAGTAGAAAATTTAGCACCATTGTTGGTCTTGTTTTAACAAGAATGGAGATATATACAAGTGCCTAGATGCGAAAACAGGGCTGAGACCTCAAGAATGGATAATGAACCTACTGAAATGCGGATGACTTGAGATAAACCTGTTGAAATTAAGATAACTTGGACTGATTTAGTACCGAGATTGTCTGCACCACAGGGTCTATATATTTGTTGGGGAATCTGATCTATGGCACCGTCTAATCCATTCATAACACTATTCTCAACCAAACGAATAGTGCACATTAAATGAATGAGAGATTAAACTGTAAGATACGTTTAGCCACAGCCACCTCGTGAAACGATCACAGACTTAGACCGGCTCAATCACACGAGCTCTAAATCGTTCATTCGCGCCACTTGACGAACAATAGCCGCCCTACTGGATTGATCGAGTGCGTTCTTTATCGCGCGCCGGAAAGATGCTCGGTTTCTTGCAAGGAAATATATCACACTGAGATTGAAACGATCACACTCTTCTGACGAGAGAGGGTCAGACCCTCTGCGGCTTCTTTACTCAATTCCTGCAAACGATTCCGCTGCCACCACCGTGGAGTAGATGGGCTCTGATGACCTTCTTCAAGCACGGAGTTGTCCTTCACACAGGAGTTATGTTAAAAATGTACAAGCATAGAACTCAACGCATTTTCTGCATACCAGTTACTGAATTTTCAGTCTTCAACCATGGCTCGACTAACAGTCCTTCAACGGTAATACGCACCCTTCTCTGCACACTATCACAGTTCCAACGATACCACCCGTTCACTGCATCCGTTCAATGTAGGCAATGGGAGCAGTGTAACAGTAGGAAGGCAGGAGTATTAACTGTGAGGAGGAGTTACGATATAACATAGGAGTTATATGTATGTCAGAGTATACGTTATAAGCAGGAGAAAAGTATGGTATGGCGGGTTGGTAACCGACAGTCGGGCAATTTGTTTCAATACAAATAGAACTAGTGGATATATGTTATAACCAGACCCTCAGAGACCAAATGAACATCTCCACATTCAAATTATTCAACGCTTCAAATGGTTATTCAACACAGGTTCAATGCAAAAGAAGCACATATAAATGGTGATACCCACACACTTAAATGTTTGTATTCCCTTTTACCAATATATGCATGGACTTCAATCCCAATGCACAGAGGTTGTGCACACTTCAATGCATAACCAACTCCAATACAACTTCATTTCTTCAACACATATAATCCAATGCACATATGCGAATAAGGGACATTTCAATGTATAACCAACTCCAATACAATGCACATATAATCCATGCCAAAGATAAATTAATTGTTCAATCACGCAATACATTCATCTAAGAGACCATCATACGCACTGTGTATATACTCACTGTTCAAACATAATACCTTCATCGTAGAAAATAGAGAGTAGAAGAGTAATGGTAAGGAACCAGATGTATCACAAATGAACGCATATGAACCAGTGTACATTTTTACACTGCAATAATGTATGCACATACCATTCAACGCACATATAGCATGAACCAGCCCAACGACGCACCAGTTCTATCCTGCTCTGAATGCTGACAGCACTGTAGGAGGAGGTATTTGATGGGAATACCAAGTGTTACCCATTATCACACAAAGCGCGGATTATTACGACAGAGCAGATTCAGAATGGCAGAGAGAGGCCAAAAATGGCGCTGGAGAAATGACAGGTTGCAGCTAAAATTTAGCTAAGAAAATATTCCTGAAATGATCTGCACATAAGGGCCATAAAACAAATGGCTCAAAATAATTATGCAGGGCAGGAATACGCCTGCTCTGGTACCATGTTAAACACACATGGGGAGCGAGAGAAATATGAAAGATAAATCATGAGAGTCCAATTTTTATTAACAAATGATTTACATTTATAGTACAATATGTGACCGTTGGGTTTCACATCCCAAGGTCTCTTGGACTACTTTGTCTATTCAGCTTCCACACTAACCCATTGAGGATTAGGTGTCCAACAAGCTACAGTACAGATGTAGCATTGAAAATGGCAATGTTAAAGCTAGCAGTACAGTAGCAGCAGTAGTGCAATAGTTGATGGACATCATGTCAGGGATCAGCAGTGCAGAGACGATGCTTCAAAGTCAGAGAAGTATGCAAAGAGGCAGTGTATTGCTAGAGCACATTCCTCGCTAACAGGGAGTGTTGATTTGGGGTAGCATCGGATGTGCTCTAAGCCTCAAATTTTGCAGGGAGGCTTGGGCACAAGTATTCCAAATAACTTAGAAAACGTTTTAGGAAATTCCACCCAGAAGTGATTTTATTAAAATAATTAATATTTTTAATGGGGTTCTTAAGTCCAAACTTAGTGAAATTAAAATATTAATGGGTATTAATCTAATCAGGCGTGAAACTTCTAGAAAAAACCATGGTTCAAGTCAAAATGATATGAGCCTTTGATTATGTTTTAATCTAGGTTGTTAATTGCTCAACGGGAAGATATAAAAGGGACTTGAGGGTCATTTGGAAAATACACCAGGTAGATACTCAGTTGCCCAAGAGAAATCGATTTTCTCACTGGTCGAAGTTCGACAAGAGAAAATCGATTCGGGGGGAGAGTTGCGGGTTGAGAAGAGATAGAGAGAGTTCAGCATCAGTTAGGGTGACGGAGATGAAGACACAGAGCAACAGAAGGAACATCGTTGGGCAGATTAACGCTAGGAGAGGCAGCATTTTCCTGAGTGACACAGGCATTCCTTAGGCCAATCCAAAGGCCAAAGAAATTGACGTTGGGCAAGCCAGAGAGACGCAGAGGGTCAAGGAACCTCTCTCTCGGGTCAGAAACTTTTTCAGGAATATCTGTAAATATTTCTCAGTTCTAATTGTTGGGTGAAATTTTGTACATGTTGATTTTTGCTAAAGAATAATGGAACCCTCATCTGCTACACTGGTTTTCCCGCATTGCATTTTTCCAGGGACAATTGTCCAAAAATAACTGTCATTATGTTTGTATATGTGCCGATATTTTACTTACATTTAATTTCTACAATGTTTTAATTGTGAAGGCTGCGGTAGAATATGTTTCGATATTTGTTGTAAGAATACAATAGATAACTCTGAAGTAATAAGTAGAAGTCATATTAATCACTGCAGTAGGATTTTCATTTTAGAAATTTTCACAAGATGATTAGAAGAAATGCTCTCCAAGGGGTACCCACTTTTGGTGGGCAACAAGAACCTTATTAGGCTAGCGAATCCCCATCCTTATGTCTCCGAAGTGAATGGGGACATGACATATTTCTGGCGATTCACACTGGCTTTTGGTGAACTTGCACTAGCACTCGAAAACTCAATCTGACCTTTGGAAGACTCACACTACCTTCTGACAAATAATATTGGCCTCCTCTTGCGGATACACTGAGAAATTCGGCCTCTGCCTAAAAGTGACAGCCTCATTGGGAATAACTTGTCCTCTTGTAGAAAATATTGATAGCAATATTCTCGGGAAAATCTTTCCTCAATCACTGCTATTGAAACCCTCTTGGTGTCTCTCTAAAAATCATCCACTCGATGTTCTGTGTATTTTAATCTCCAAAGTTACCCATCGATCTCCTTTACAATCTCTCATTCACGACTGAATGGCCACATTTAGAATTTCACTTGATCTAATTGATGACTAAGAACATCTTAGAAACTTTCTACAAGATTATAGAGGAAAATGGTTTGTATCCCGATTAATATCAATTAATTATTCACTTTTCCTAAGTTAGACTTGTGAAATAATTAAAAGATCACTAATTGACTTAATTGAGGTATTTTTCCTAGGTGAACCTAAGGAAAAATCACAGAGGCTTGGAGATAATTAACTTCTCTATTTCTCTAGCCTCAATAACACTTCTCGAGACTAGAAACCCTATCCAAGATACAAAAACTAGAACTCCTTTTTAGTGAGGAAGGTTTTCTCCACTATACACAACTTATCCCTGAAGAGAACAAACTTTACTTTGCTTTACCTAATGCCTTCGACAAAATATCTGCAACTCGTTGATCTGTGGAACACACTGTAGTCGAATTAATCCACGCTATACACAATCTCTAATGAAATGATATTTGATGTCGATGTGCTTCGACCTGTCATGAAACACTGGATTCTCAGATAGCTTGATGCAACTCCGATTATCAATGTAGATATTGGTCATCTCTATGCTATGACCAAACAATGCCACTAGCACCTTCTGAAGCCATATAGTTGTTGATTTCAGGTAGCATCGGATGTGCTCTAAGCCTTAACTTTTGCAGGGAGGCTTGAGCACAAGTATTCCAAAGAACCTAGAAAGCGTTTTGGAAATTTCAAAGTAAATACATCTGCAGCCTTCACTTAATTTACATATATGTGGAAACAAAATACTGAGTAAGAAAGAACAATGCAACACATAGGACATAGTTATTTTTGGATAAATAGTCCCCAAAAAAATCCAATGCATGAAATTGAGTGCAGCAGTTTTGAGGGTTTTATTATTATGTAGTAGCAAAATCTGAATACATCATTGAATACCACACAAGGTTATTCAGTTACAGAGAGAAATATTGGCAGAAGCTTTGTGAGTTTACCTCACACAATAATTGAGAAATTCTGGCTGATCCAGCCCCAAAGCTTACTACCTCCCAGCTTTTCTGGCTGCGTTTGCACTATCTCTACGCAATGCCTGCATTAAGCTCTCTAGATGCCATGTCACTCCTTTGGCTGATCGATCTGCTTCCCATGATATTCGATTTTTGCCTCTCGGTCTCACACCCTAACTCCCAGCTTCTAAAAATCAAATTCCTCTACATAATTCAAACTTCTCTCTCCCACTGCGTTGGTTTTGCATGGCCCTTTTGGCTGTGCATCAGCCTTTGCGTGGAAGATTCTGGATCACTTACTGTATTTCTCTACTAATGTATCTCCAACTGAGAATCTCTCTCTCCAGAAGCTGCAATCCCTGGCCCTCAATTGCAAAATATTTCCTCAAATGATTTTTCCTCCTGAGAACTTCTCATTTCAGAAAATCAATTTTCTCCATATCTCTGTGTGTTTTCCAAATAACCCTCAAGCCCCTTCTTATATCTTCTTGTTGGACAACCAACGGCCTAGATTAACTCATAATCAAAAGCTCAGATCATTTTGGCTTGATCCATGGCTTTTTCTAGAAGTTTCACCCCTCATTAGATTAATATACAATAGTATTTTAATTTTCCTAAGTCTAAATTTAAGAACCCCATTAAAAACATTAATTACTTTAATAAAATCATTTGGAAAACACACAGAGAGATTGAGAAAATCGATTTTCTAAGGTGAGAAGTTCTCAAGAGGAAAATCAATTGAGGAGATCTTGCAGCAAAGGAGCAGTGAGAATCTGGGAAAAGGAATTTCCGAAGAGTAAAATCATTACTCTCTCTCTCTATTGAACATTTGATATAATAATAATAATAATTGATCAAAGGGTTTTCCCCGTCTTGGGGTTTTTCCGTGGCATTCACCAAATACTGGTGTTCTCTTGTCTTGACTTGTCTTATGCATTTATTGTTTATGTTCTTTCTACAAATATTGTCAATGTGATTAATGGTTAATGTGATTGTTATTGGTAATTAAGTGGAAATTGTCATTGGGCTGATAAAAAAACATTGAAGTAATTGTTGCAAGCATAGAACACAACATTGTTATCTAAAATTAACATGGTTTCAGAGCCCAAGTGAGGACAAAGCCTAAACAAGAGGGAAAAACAATCGATGTGAGATCTGTTGAACAAGATTATTAGACAAGTCTCCATGGCCTCTACATCTTACTTCAATACTGAGGACAAGCTCAATGACAAATCTGACTATCATGCATGGAAGATGACTTTGGACCTGACTGTGGAGGAGCATGAAGTATTGGACTATGTGCAGGGAAAAATGGTGGAGCCTCCTTTAAATGCACCTACTACTGCAAAAATGAAATATAAAAAAGGTGAGGTCAAAGCAAAGAAAATTTTGATTGACTCTATTCAAAAGCATTTGGTTGCCTATATTTCTGATTTGGGAGCTTTCTAAGGAAATATATGATAAGCTAGTTGGGATGTTCAAAGTGAACAATGCAAGTCAAATCCTCTTTCTCAAGAACAAGTTGAAGGATATCAAGATGGATAAAAGGAATTTTATCCAATCCTACTTCATGAGATTAACTCAAATCAAGAATGACCTACTATCTATTAGAGAAGTTATTGTTGACAGGGAGCTCACTTTCATTGCACTTGGAGGTCTTTCAAGACCATGGGATGTATTTACCACCACCATTCTCATATCCTCTTTCTCAAGAACAAGTTGAAGGATATCAAGATGGATAAAGGGGAGTTTATCCAATCCTACTTCATGAGAATAACTCAAATCAAGAATGACCTACTATCTATTGGAGAAGTTATTGTTGACAGGGAGCTCACTTTCATTGCACTTGGAGGTCTTTCAAGACCATGGGATGTATTTACGACCACCATTCTCAACATCGACAAGATACCTGGTTTTGATGAGTTATTGGCTAGGTGCACTCAAAAAGAAATAAGGATGATGGAGAGAGATAAGTCCTCCAATGGAAATGAACCTATTGTCTTCTCCACTCATGCGAAAATGAAGAATAATGTTGCTCCAAGAAGATAGAGTCAAGGCTCTAAGAAGGGATTCAAAGAAGGAAGAAAAGGAAGTTGTTATAATTGCAATAGGTTCGGCCACTATGCTAAAGAGTGTCTTCACAAGAAGAATCCTCCAAGGGATGATGACAACAACAACAACAATTTCAAAGGCAATGGCAATTAAAGGAACAACAGATTCAACAAAAAAGGAAAGAGGAATGCTCTTGTTTCTCAAAATGAAAATGGTCGACCTCCCAAAAGAACAAGAAATTCCAAGTAATGATGAAAGTAATGTACAAAAACAAGATGAATTATATCTTATTTCTTCTCTATCTATTGTCTCTCCTCCGGATACTTTGAATCATTGGTTGATTGATAGTGAAGCCTCAAGGCACTTCACTGGATACAAGGAGGCCGTCTCAAATTTGTTTGAGAAGAAGACTAATCTAGAGATTATACTTGGAGATAATGCGACCTACCCCATGAAAGGGGCAGGGATTGTCACTGTTCACTTGAATCAAGGTCAAATTATTCATCTACAAGATGTGTTGTATGTCCCTAATTTGAAGAAGAACCTAGTAACTATTTTTGTGATGGAAGACAAAGGCTTCAAGGTAGCATTCATTGATGGAAAGGTATGTATTTGGCAAAGAAACCTAAAGATGCATTTACTCTTGAATTTAGGGTTGATGGTCTCTATCAAGTTGGTGGAAGTCCTTTGGGAGCTTTAGCGAGTGATACTTCTCTTCAATGTGAATTATGGCATCAGAGATTTTCCCACTTACATTACAAAGCCTTACATGGGATAAGGAAGAGGGTGACAAGGGTGCCCAACTTTAATATGAACCATGAAGGAGTTTGTCAAGGTTGTGCAACTGAGAAATATACAAAGGGACTATTCCCTTCTAGTGAAAGCAAGATCACTGATATTCTTCAATTGGTCCATTCTCACTTGTCTGGTGCCTTGCCCGTAACCTGATTGGGAGGATACACATATTATGCAATCTTTTTGGATGACTTCTCGTGCAAAACATGGATCTATTTCTTGAAGACGAAGGATGAATTGTTCAAATGGTTCCATTCTCTCAAGGAACTAGTGAAAAATCAAACAAGGAATAAGATCAAGATGTTGAGGACCGACAATGGAACCAAATATGAATCAAATGAATTCAATCACTTTTGCATAGAGGAAGTCTTCACTAGTAAGAAACCTAACGTTTCTCATTTTAGAATCTTTGGTTGTCCGGTATACTTTCATGTGCCTAAAGAGAAAAGGAATAAGTTGAAATCTTTTAGGAAAAAAGGTATATTTGTTGGCTACAGAGAAAATATAAAAGCATATAGAATCTATGTCCCTGGTCAAAGAGATGTGGAAGTAAGTTGTGATGTCACCTTTGATGAAGACACTGCCCTTGGGAAAGGTAGAGATCTCGCCATCTCAAGGAAGAGCAATGATGATGCTGCCAAAAAACAAGATGAACCTCCAACGGATGAGCCTATGCCTGATGTTGATGGACAGATGAATCCTATTGATCCACCACTTGGTGGTCCCTCTAAGTCAAGGAAACAACCACTATGGCTCAAAGACACTCTCGAAGATGTTGAAAGAAAGATTGCTCCAAGAGGGACATTTCACTAAAGTAAGAAGCCGAGCAGGTATCAAGGGTACTTGGATGCAATGAGTATTATTGTTCAAGTTGAACCTTGCATGTTTGAAGAAGTCGTAAAGCACCAATTATGGAAAGATGTTTGGGCCGTGGTGCCTAGACCTAAGGACAAGTATTTGGTCACCTCTAAATGGATTTACAAAATTAAACATGGAGCTGATGGAAGTGCTGAAAAATATAAGGCCAAGTTCGTAGCTCATGGCTTCTCTCAAAAGGAAAGAGTGGACGATGACGAAATATTTGCACCAGTTGCTTGATATACCACTATTTGATTTATTATTTCTTTTGATGCCAACCAAGGTTGGAGCCTACATTAGATGGACGTCAAGACTGCCTTACATGGTTCTCTTAAGGAGGAAGTCTGCTTGGAACAACCTCGGGGATTTGAAGTACAAGATTGAATGACACATGTATGCAAGTTGAAGAAAACACTCTATGGGTTGAAGCAAGCCCTTAGGGCTTGGTATGAAAGGATTGACCATTATCTTATGAAGTTGGGATTTACAAGGAGCTATGTTGATCCTAACCTATATTTCAAGGGTGAAAATGGCATGCCTCTTATTTTGGTCCTTTAAGTTGTTGATCTCTTTCTAACAAGTGCAGACACCCTCATTTATCAATGCAAGAGAGAGTTGACTTTCGAGTTCAAGATGAAGAACCTAGGTCTGATGCATTACTTCCTAGGGCTGGAAGTCTGGCAAAAACCAAGCGAGATTTTCCTTTCTCAAAGAAAATACATTGTAAAGTTGCTAGAGAGATGTGAGATGGTGGAATGCAAGTCTGTGTCTACTCCGATAGAACTCAACTTCAAGAAGTTATGTGGAAATGTTGTTGGGCCCAAATTGGCAAACCCTTCTGAGTAGAGATAACTTGTGGGAGCCCTAATTTTCTTGATAAACTCGCATTCGAAAATATGTTTCGTTGTAAATACTTTGAGTCAACTATGGTCGAGCCTCATCACATACATTGGGTTGCTACAAAGAATCTCTTGAAATATCTTTGTGGTACTATCAACTATGGACTGCGATACATTGCCAATGTTCACTGGGCTAGAAGTGTGGTGGATAGAAAGAGCACATCAAGATGTTGTTTCTCTTTGGGATCTGCTTCAATTTCATGGATGTGTAGGAAGCATAAATCTATTGCTCTAAGCACCACTGAGGCCAAATATTTTGTTGCTAATATGGCCTATTGTGAAGCCGTTTGGTTGAGGAAACTCTTTAGTGAGCTACTTGAGCACATGCTAGATACCATTGTTATCTATTGCAATAATCAGAGTGGGATTCGCCTTTCAGAGAATCTCGTGTTCCATGACCGCTCCAAGCATATTGATGTCAAGTACCACTTTATCTAATATATGGTTCACCGAGGAGCAATAAGGCTTCAACACATCAAGACTGATGAGAAAATATCTGACATCCTCACGAAGCCCCTAGAGAAGGTCAAGTTCTTAACCTTCCGAGAGAGACTTGGAGTCGTGGAAATACCCTTCCATGAGGATCCCGCTTAAGTTAGACATTGAGCTCTGGGAGCTCCTGGGGGGCTAGGGTACTTCTTAGAGCTATGAGTGACCATAGGGTGAGTGGTTCACCTTCCCCTATAGGTACGTTGTATACATGAGTGATTCACCTTCCCTTGTGATACCCCATGATGATATATGAGAGCATAGGATGAGTGGTTCACCTTCTCCTATAGTTGATGATATATGCATAGGATGGGTGGTTCACCTTCTCCTATGGCATATGAACAAGATGAGTGTTTTACCTTCTCCTACAGATGCCCCAACTTACATCTTACCCATGTAGTCTGAGATTCTTGGGAAGTACCTCTCATTTGGCCAATGAGTTGGGAAAAGAGGATGGGGGCCATATCACTACAGATGGATGTGTTGTGTATTGTCGTACCCCCTATGTCTAGGATGCATGATGTTCAACAACTTGATCTGGATTCAAGTCTGATTGGGGTTCTACCCCTAGTTATGTGGACTGACTTTTGTCAGTGGAGAGTGGCAAGGTCTTGTGACTCACTCTCAATCGATTCTTCTTCATTATGTATATTAGTGTTCAACAGAGTTGAGACGAGATGCAGAGATGGTACATGATGAAAGGATGGCATCATGATTGATGGTCAGATATTGGCAGGTGGAATTCTCCCTAGTTGAGAGGGAGTGTTAAAATTGACAACTAGAACCAAATTCCACTTTGGACAACTTATTTGATGGATATAATTATTGCATTGAATTCCTTTTTTCGAGAGGACAAAAATCAACCTAAAGATCACTAAATTTGGGCAAGGAGAAATATGTTTTTGAGGTCAAACACACACATGTAAATTGACAAGGTTGGCGACACCATCATGTAGGCTCATGGGGCCCAACTGACATTTTTTTTACCTTCAACAACTTGTATAAATAAGGATAACCTCAAGCCTCATTTGGCACCTCATCAACTCACACATCCTTCTCTCCTCATCTAATTGGTTCGTACACCTATTGGGCAATTGTTCTTTTTCACACGTGGCAAAAAGGAGGCCGAATTTCAGATCTGTTGCAAGGTTTGACCAACGTTGACTTTGACTTTTTGGGCAACCTTTGATTTCAATTTTCTAGGAGAATTTGTCTCAGTAAACTGCATTTATTGGCACAAAAAACCGAGGTGGTCTGCGCACTTTGAACTACATTGACCACAGGGTTGACTTCAGTGGGTCGAATTTCACTACAGATTTGTACTGTTTTGGGCCGACTTTGACCAACAAGAGAGGCTGAGTTCCTCTCTCCTTTGACTGAGCTATTTTGGGGAAGTTTGACCAAACTTTGACTGATGTTGACTTTTTGGTCAAGGCTGATTTGACTGCTATCCACTGAAGGCAAAATTACAAATTTGACAACGTTGTTTTGAATAGTGATTTGGCAAGTCAATTTTGACTTTCACTTTGTGTTATTGTACTCTTTGTCTGCTGAATATTTGATATAATAATAAGAAGAATTGATCAAAGGGTTTTCCACATCTTAGGGTTTTTCCTTGCATTTTCCAAAAACTGGTGTTCCCCTAGCTTGTTTTATGCATTTATAGTTTATGTTCTATCTACAGTTACCGTCAATGTGATTAATGGTTAATGTGATTGCTATTAGTAATTAAGTGGAAATTGTCATTGGGTTGATAAAAAGACATTGAAGTAATTGTTGCAAGCATAGACCATACCATTGTTATCTAAAATTAACAGTATTGTTACCTATCAATAGTCATAACAGTTTGGACCTTATATTGGATGATAAGATCCATTTATGTTTCAATGATTCTACTACTGAAATTTATATTAATACTCATACATTACCCGTCTCATTGGTTTCATCATCATGGCAAACTAGAAAGTAACAATAAAAGCAGATATAGCAAGGAATTGATTGGTAACAATTCAGAAATAGTTCTCAAGACAATATTTTAAAAAGACATTAAAGTAATTGTTGCAAGGATAGAACATACCATTGTTATCTAAAATTAACAGTATTGTTACCTATCAATAATCATAACAGTTTGGACCTTATATTGGATGATAAGATCCCTTTATATTTCAATGATGCTACTACTGAAATTTATATTAATACTCATACATTACCCGTCTCAATGGTTTCATCATCATGGCAAACTAGAAAGTAACAATAAAAGCAGATATAGCAAGGAATTGATTGGTAAGAATTCAGAAATAGTTGTCAAGACAATATTTTACTCTTTTCCATGGGCCATTTGAATATTCAACACCTGGACCAGTTCAGCTTCTGCTGACAGCAATCATCAATACCGACTATCATTATCATAGTTCCAGACATATCAAAGACAGATTTTGAGGGTGCTGATTCTGATAATATGTTATGATTAATTGATTAAAACAAATACAAATGATCAGAGCACCGTAACATTACATCTAAAGCTCGCATTAGATGGAACATAGTCAACACAAGTATCTCTTGTTGATCTTCATAACATGTGCAAGAATGTAGAATACATGGAATAGGGTACTTGAACAATGTGTCACAACCATGCTCATTCAAACATGAATTATAGTCGTTACCATGCTACTTTGTAAGTTTCCAAAAAATGTTCTTGTGTTAGATTCAATCTATATACATCAAACGGGGGTTTCTCACCCGAATCCTTTCCACCATAGATGAGCAGTTAAATGCAAGTACCAGGGTATGTTCTTCTGATTAAATAAATCAACAAAGATCTACGGAACTTTACAATAGAAAATATATTACAAAACATTGGCACAGAGCCTTTGTTATTAAGTTCTTTCATGTAAGCACCAAATCATATCCATGGTTTCTAATGATTGCACAAGGTCACTCCCTGCATATTTATAGAAAAGAGCCGTTCTAGTAAAATAAAAGTAAATAAATATTATTAGCTAAAACCTTCAAGGATGGAATCCATGCAACTAAGACAATTGAGAAGCCAAATGAAACTGGCTGGATCTCGAAAGAATTGTGATCGAAGAAAATACTTCTTCTGGCAAAACCAGATGACACGCAAAACAATCTTTTATAGCCATTACACAGAGATACTGTGACTTCATGAGCTGAAACATCACCAGCATCGACCTCAACCTGTTATCCCTCTGAAAGATTATTAAAGCGTCTTTTTGCTTCACTATAAAGAATCACCCCACATACTGTGAGTGTATAGCCAAGCATCCCTGTAACAGATACAGGGTTCCTGAAAAGTATGATAGAAACAACCACTGCCACTGCTCCCTTTGCATTCCCTAGAACCTGAAAAATAAAGTTGACAGGAGATATTGTAAAGAATCAATCACTTTCTACAATGTAAATTATCTCAATTTTTATTTCAAGCAAATATCATCCATCTACAGCTCTTACCAACAAAAGCCTAGAATAAAGTTTCCAGTTCTGGCAGCCACACCTAGATTCTGCCTATAATTAAAATTTCAAAAAATTGTAAAATAAACTGACTGGTGATTAATGGAGTGAAATTTGAACCAAATGAACATGTACGAACTGCCATTTTAAATTTGATTCTAGAATAAATCACATATCAATTTTAGATCTCTAAAGGAGAAGGAACTAGAAAATACGATGGCTTTCGTATTGAATTTAAAGATGTGCAATGTAGAAATTAAGTTAATAAAACTGTTTTGAACTCTAAGCTCAAAAACTGGGTGTTGCTAATGCAATTGGTGTTTTTGGGAAAGAATCAAATGAGAACGCGGTTTTGTTTTATTAGTAGCCAAACAGTTCGCATGGCTCCCCAACTGTTGGTCACGGTTTCCAATCTTGCCGAATCCACCACTCTGATACAAGGTAATGCACATTATCTAATTTGTGGAACCTGACATTGCTCATAAAACTAATGAAACGATGGTTTCCCTCTGGTAGTCCATATTTCGGTCCAATTTTCTCAGGCAGAGGCTACAGAGTTTCAGTTGGGGAAAGTAACAAGCTCTAAGAGTCAAAGCATAAGCAACTGCCTCCGATATGATTGAATTGAGGTGTCTCCATACTCTGCCAATAAAAAGAATTCAGAAAAACTGTTTTTTTTTCTGGAAAATCGTGGCACACATGCACGCTGACCTAACTCGTGGTATCTTTCCTTTCAGGTCTAAATTGTGGTAATAATGGATGGCAGAGTGCTTTTTCACATGAAATATTGCCGAGTAATTATATTACAATGTCAGAGTTTAAGGTTCTACAGAGATTGGATTGACAAAGTTTTTGTCATGCTGAAAACATCCTGCCGGAGAAAATATTGCCCAGTGTCCGGACAAGAAAATATGGGCATCATCAGGAAAATATGAGCAAAATTAAATACAAAACTATGAAGAAAAGAGTCCAAAAGAATCGCTGTTATGCGACTGTGTCTGTGGCCCATCCATATTTAAGATTTTCGCACGATAATATTGTGATATTCAGAGAGAATTGCGATATTTTTACCACGGAAAATATTGTGAAAAATCACCTGATAAATATCTTTTCCTCGAAATATAGCGAAATCTTGCAAGGTCTTGTGCGATCCTCGTTTTTATCACACGCAAGGGCACCAGCTACACATGTTAATATTCTATCATTTATTACTGGATGAGTTAGTTGTCCGCCACTTCTGTGATGATTCCTGATGCGGAAAAGGTCGTCCAAGTTGGCACAATTAAGAAAGGCTAAGTACATATTGGAACCAAGTCACACAAACTCAAAATTCCAGGATCCAAATATAAATGAATACTTAATGCATCAGACAAAAAGCCTGGCCAACTCAAAATTCCAAATATAAATGCACGCTTCTTTCAGACGTTTTTTCGAGAAAAAACTGGCATATCTAAGATGTCACGCCCTTGTCACAAAGGCCATTGGGTAATGAAGAACGAAAAAACAATAATCACGCATCATGATCTAGTTAATGCGCAAGGGGTGCCTCATGATCTTCAAGAAGACGTTAGGTACCCTAACAGAAATGGATCTTGTTCATGAGTTATAACAACAGAGCAGTGTTTACAACAAAGGGTTGAAAACAACTAAGAAAGATTTTGAGGACGAGATATAAAGGGTCCTCAAAGATGATTTGCAGATGTGAATAATGAGATAGAAGTGCTAGGAAAATGAAAGTAACTGCCATGGAATGCAAACAGACTTTATAGGGAACAGTCTCAAAGAAGTAAAGGTTTAAATTGGTGTAAGCTTAAGGGAGCATATGGGTATCATTACCGTAGTGGTATATCATTGATGTAGTAGTAGTTCCTACCGTCAGAAAGAGTCAGTATATGAAGACTCTCTAGTACTATTCTAGTGAATATTCATGTTATTTCCTAGTGTAACCCAAAATGTCATCTGATGTGAGCTAGCTTGTCCTGAGTCGGTTGCTCTTGCCATTTGCCCCTCTTAAAATCTAGTCGAACAACCCAATGAATGTGATTTGCTCACTGCCTGTTCTTCAGTTATATATATGATCCTGGAAAATTTATCTATGAATAACAACAAATAATTTTTTTGTGTTTTCTCCGATCTAGAAACCAAGTGAAGGGCTAATAGTTAGTCAGACTGCCCAACATTCTCCGACAGAAATTGAACAGTCAAGTGTCATAAGTTCCATCTGATTCCAAGGGAGGGACTAAGTAACTATTAGATAGCGATGAAGCTTATTCCAAATGTCTCTAAAGCAAACTTCCATACAATGTTATATGCAGTCATTTTACTCACCTTTAAAACTTGATCTAGTACAATTGCTGCTTTGCTCATTAAATGAAAAGAAAAGCCATAAGATAAAATGAGTCTAAGAGAAACGTGAATCTGAAACCAGATACACACCTGAAGAGTTAGGGCACTAGTGTACTTAGTCACCAAAAAGTTAGTTAAATTGACAAAATATGCCAGTGTTGAATTGAAAGTCAGGTAATATACAATCTTCACATCCTGCCTTGCAAGTGCGATGGTCATCCCAAGTACATCAGGTTCCATAATTAAAGTTGCTGGAAGCAGCAGAAGTACAGCAATGGGTGCCATGTACAGGAGGAGATTCATGGAGTTTAGCTTCTCCCTGCCATATGAAATGAAAAAAGCTAAAACAGATTAATCCAATTACTTCAAATTCCTAGTCTTTGTTCTAAAATAACCTAATCTTTTTTATGCGATAATGCCTTTTAAATGACAAGATGAAGTTTCCTGTACCCTTCAGAAGAAAGTAAAATCCCTTGCAGCACAGTCTTTAGAGCTCTTGCGGCAGTTGCTAAAATGCACACTATGAAACCATATAAGTGGAAGCTGGGTTCCCCCTTCAGAAACCAAACAACAAAATTAAAGTCTATATGAGATATCATCTTATGAGAGTCAAAATCTGTACGTAATGTTTCATTGAAAAAACAAACATGTGAATGAGTATGTAACGAGCATGAAGCACTTGAACTTGGAAATCCTTCAAATACTATTACGTCAACTTGGTGATTTTCGCCTTTAACTAGCAAAAACTACCTTTTTGAATTATGCTTTTACTGAGAAGGTAATTTCCAAAAGATAGTTTCATTTTACTAATACTGCAGCAGCTGAATCACCAAATTAACTTGAAAATAGGAAATTACAAATTCCAAAACAAAATTATTTCAAAAACAATAGTTTTGAAATTGGTATGACACGATTGGTTTTCTTATAAAATGTAACAGGATTCACAATTAAGTGGAATACATGGGTGTACTTGTACATGGACATACAAATGGGGCCCTATATGCAGGGAGAAAAGCTTATAATCTGATAACAACTAGCTTAATCTCACTTTAAAGATTTACCAGAAATTTCTTGGTTATTACTATTTATATACTTATTACATTTTTCTTCCCGCCTATGTCAATGGAATCCTTGGACAGGCCCTGATCATTAAAAACCATTATAAAACCATCTTAAGCACGGTTCTAGCATGTGATGAGTGAGATCAGATCTCTTCAGGTGCAAACCTCTTTGAGTGCAAAATTTGAAAGAAAAGAAATTGCATCCCTCTCATCCCTTGATAGATCCCATTGAATATGTAGTGGTTCTCTCTCTATATATATACAATATGCAATTTTTCATTGTTTAAATTGTATCTTTGAATGCTATATTGAGTAGGTAATTTAAACTTGACAGTCCAAAATATATTTGTTGGATTTTAGGGAAAACTAACAAAAAAATAAAAAATAAAAATAAAAAACTAAAAAAAGACTAAAATGTAAAATAGTAGGACTACTTCAAACGTTTTAACCATAAAAACTTATCCTTTTCAATTGTTTTATATGATATAGACATAAAAAAATTAACAATATTACATTCACTCCAATATTACATTCTGATTCTAATGCCAATAGGATTTTTCTTGCAGTTTGTTACTTCGCTCCCATCAACTCTACCTCCCACAAGAAAAACAACCTGGATAAGAATTGCCCCTTCATCACCTTAGAACAGAACATCCACAGTCTATGGAAAGAAGGTAATATCCTTTTGATCGGGGATTTCAATGCTAGAACCGTTACTAACCAAGTTGCTCTCCTAAGTAATAACTCTAACACTAACCCCCTATGGCTTGATGAGGACTATGACTTAGCTAATAAATTCCAAAGAATGTCTAAAGACACTTCTGAGAACCTATTTGTTACCGAGCTTATCTTGCTCTCCAATTCCCAAGACTTGATCATTTGTAATGGGATTAATAAGTGGCCTACCTCTGGCCTGATGACTTGTATTCATGGGCAGCGCAATAGTGTTGTGGATTTTACTATATCAGACACCCATGTTCTCAATCATATTGTAAGTTTGGATGTCCTAAATGACCACGAGCTTGACTCTGATCATAGACCTTTATCCTTAACCCTAAATCTTGACATGCACACCAACCACATGCAAAAGAATAATGAGGTTCAAAGGCACATCCGTTTTGACAGAAGTAAATAGATCTCTTCTTACAGGTTCTAAAGAGAGATTTAGGTTCCTTAACGTATAATGATAACATCAATATCGTAGAATTGAGGCTTCTGTGATCCATATCAAATTTTTTAGAGATTCTTCAGCGTAAATCACATAAGAATTCTACTACAATGTAAATCAATATCATCTACTACAATGTTACTACAACCCTTTCCACTACCATTAACAAATTCTCTTCTGATGTGTCATATAAAAAAGATAATAGAACTTCCAACCCTTGGTATGATAATGATTGTAACACTGCCAAGAAAAGCTATTAGAGATGCTCCCAATGAAACTGCAAAATTGGAAAAAATAAATATGTACAAAACTCTTATTAAAAGGAAGAAAAGGTCTTGTATCAATAAGAGGCAAGAATGTCTTCTTCACCTTTCTAAAGTTGAGCCTAGAATGTTTTGGTTCGTAAGACTACGGAATATCACCTTACAGAACTAGGATATTTATCTTAAGAATCTTGATGAATCTCCAGACACCATGAGAAGCATATCAAACACTCCTATAGAAGAGGATATATTTTCTTTGGAAGATGTAGAGTTTGGGATTAAAAAGCTTGCTAATGGGAAAGCCAGGGATATTGAAGGCTATCAAGCTAAAATTTTTAAAATGGGAAAGTCTATCCTCATCCCTCATATTCACAAATTTCTCAATCTGACAATAAAGCATGGCTTCCATAAGCCCTGCCTATCTTTAAAAGTGAGGATAAAAACATTCCCTTTAACTATAGGACCATTAAGATTAGTCACACTTTAGCCAAACTATATGGGCTCATTTTGGAAAAGAGAATTAGCCTTTGGCTCGAAAGCCATGGTAAGAGAGCTAAAGGCCAAGCTGGATTTTGGAGACGTCACTCAACTATTTCATCTTATCACTTTTAGGGTCATCTCTGAGCAATGTTGCAATAGTAAAATTGATCTCTTTTGTTGTTTCATTTACTTTAGAAAAGCTTTCAACATAGTCCCTCGAGATAAGTATGGAAAAGACTCAGAGATGTTGGTTCCTCTCGAGTTAAGAGTTGCCATAATTCGGCTATATGAGAATGTTGTCACCAAGCTTAAGACTATCGAGGGTTGGTCTAAAGAAATTAAATGCAATATCGGTGTGAGTGTTGCGAAGATCGCGATTTTTTCATGATGTCGATAAAATTGGCGATTTTTTTTATTTGAAAAAAATTGTTGGGCTGCGCGACAGAGCTATTTTAAAGCTAAAAAAAAATTTCTCTCATTTTGCAGACAGAGGGCAGAGGTGAGAGCTAAGGAGAAGGAGAACTCATCTACAAGGGCAAGAGGAGAAAAAAGAAGGAATTTAGCATCCCACGCAAAAAAATTCAAGTTTGGACCAAGTTTCTTCAGCAGAGTGTGGTTTTGAAGTATGGGCATCAAATTTGGTCCTATTTTTTTTTTTTCTTGTTTTTCATTGGGGTTTTATAACTCATACTTTCAATGATTTTTTATTGGATTTGAGTCTGTTTTTTTGTCATTTTTGTTGCATTTAGTGGAGAGGGTTTTTTTTTTTTTTTTGTCAAAAATGCAAAATCTTGATTTAGTTTAATTTGTTTAATTTTTTCGTGTGCCCTAGTTTTTTTCCATGATTTTTGCTTGGGTTTGAATGTGTTTTTTTCCTAGCACTTATATCTCATGTTGATTTGCAGATGTGTTAAGGGTTTTTTTTTGGGGTCAAAAATTCAAAATGTTGTATGTAAATTTTCATTTTATTTGTTTAACTTGAAATTCTTTTTATGTTCTAGGTTCAAACTTCAAACTTCAATCTTACATTAAAACTCAAGATTCAACAAAGTTATAAACATGCCAAGGAAATTGGACCATCTATTTTTTCGTGTGCCCTAGTTTTTTCCATGATTTTTGCTTGGGTTTCAATGTGTTTTTTTCCTAGCACTTATATCTCATGTTGATTTGCAGATGTGTTGAGGGTTTTTTTTTGGGTCAAAAATTCAAAATGTTGTATGTAAATTTTCATTTCATTTGTTTAACTTGAAATTCTTCTTGTGCTCTAGGTTCAAACTTCAAACTTCAATCTTACATTAAAACTCAAGATTCAACAAAGTTACAAACATGCCAAGAAAATTGGACCCTCCATGGGAATTTGGTGAACCTGATGGAAGGTTTGACAGATCAAATTTGAGTTGTAGGTTATGTGGGTATCATGTGACAGGGGGTATACAGGTTTAAGTTCCATCTTGCAAAAATTCTTAGAAATGAGGCAGGGCCTTGCACAAATAAAAATCTAGAAATCATTCGCAGAGCCCTCAAATCATTGGAAGAAATAAAGACAACCAAAGTGACCAAGGAAGCTCTAAAGAGTCAAATGGCAGGGAGTCAAGTGGCAAGATTGGGAGGTGACCGTAAGAGTGGTACTGGTTTTTCTTCAACATCAACATCTACACTCAACCCCATAGCTGGCTCATCATCTTTTGTTCCTAGAACCACACCTAGTGTATAACCATCTATCACGTCGTGTCATGTCACAAGGGTAGCTATATTAAGGGAAGCCCACACATGGGTATATGAGTGTGGGAAGGAGCAAATCGTGGTACATGAGTCATCTCGGCCTTTGTTTTTCCACCCTTCTTCATATGCCTTTTGCCTTTGATTGATTTTTTTCATAACAACTCAGGGCTCCAAGGGATGAGAGCATGATGTGTAGTATATGGCAGTGGATACCGCCTTAAGGTGGGGCGGTTCATCACCCACCAGGGGTTGGGAAAATCATGGGTTCCTTAATGATGGAGGGGGTTCATCTAGTGCCCATAGGAACTAGGGTGATGGGCATGGATAAGGGGTAGAACTCATGCTTGGCTTTTGCCCGTGTGCTAAATTTGTATGTCCCCACCATCTTTTGCATTTTGTGGTACATTTCTTGTTGATATTGGCCAAACAATGCTTTTTATTTTCTTTTTAGCCGCATCAACCTCTGAGGCATTGTTCTAGGCCCAACTCAAGGTGTGGACAAGGGGAGGGGGAGGCTAACCCTATGTGGACCTAGTGGACACATGTGGACCCAGATGGGAAAAGAGATGAATGGGGCTAAAATGAGTGGAAGGGGATGATGTATGTGGCTTCAGGGAGCGGGAGCACACAACCAAAGTCGAGATTTCCCAAGTAGTACCAGCCCTAAAGCTAGTGGCCAGTATAGGAGATCCCTCAGGACTAGGATACAAAGTTAACGACTGAATCAGGTAATGAAGACAAGAGTACAGACATAACCTACTCCTTCTGCCAAACCCCCCCACCAATCCATGCCCAAAAATTCCCATGACAAGTAAGGAAATTTACTCAACTATACCAATAAAAAGCCATACCTTTGGGGTTGGGAGGCCAACCTTCAAAAATACAATCATAACAAGTGGATGAAGGACCACATGGTTGGCTCAGGTGGTGGAGAAAATTGCACATCGAACTATCTGGTGGCTACAAGAGGCTATTGGTTGCCGGTTGAGAAGCATCCAGGAGAAAAATTTTCTCCTATATACACTACCCACAGACGGTGGGTAACATTTGGCTCCAACTGGGACATGAGGTGCATGAAGCTACTCGAATGGGAGGTCATGAGAACACCAACAATCTCTTGGTACCGCAGATCTGTTACCTGCACATATCAAAGACCAAGCACACGGTGCATCATGTTTTTTATGGTGTCTTATGATCACCCATGCTTAGTATTAGGCCATAAAAATCAACGATAAAGTAAAGTGCAAATTTAATCTAAATGCATGTAATCTATCATGAAAATATCATATGATGTTAGTTCCAACGAGAAAATCAACATGCAATGCATCCTATCCTAACATGTATGTTACATCACCCAAATACTAAGTGTAATCATAGACCCAATGCAACCAACACATCATCCAGCCAATATGGAAACATCTGTCATTCTGCTTATTCATACAACATATCCAAAGGCAAGGGTAGGAATGACAACGTGGAAGGTACCACACATGGAGTACCACGAGGGAAGAGGGAGTCAAGGGATGCAATCTATTCCACAAGGTCCTTTCTTCCAACCAAGATAGAGATGTCAATGATGAAGCTCATGAACCTCCGTTGGATGGAAACTTTGGGCATATCATCCCTATTATGGTCCCCATCATTAATATCATGCTTTATGACCACCATAGGGTCGTGACTGGGAGAAAAGGGAGATCGATGACAAGCGGAGACACAACAAGCAAGTTGCTCATGATAATCATGTTCACAATCCTCAAGGTATGACAGGGAAGGGGCGATACATCTAATGGATAGTTCTTCTTTAGCATCATACCTAGGAGAGGAAAAGGGATCATCAATAATTGTGATAATGCGAGAAAGGCCAAGGCAAGGGCTCATGTATAATGCAGTTATGCTATTGGGATCTTAGGAAGGCTAGGGGAAAAGGGGTCTTCATCATTGGCGTCATAAATGGGGCCCGTCGTTTCCAATGAACCTTCTTCATGCGTGGGAAAACCATGATCCTCCCTTTCAACAGTGTTAGTAGAAATATCATCATGAGTAATGTCCTAGAGAAAAGGAGAATTAATTCCAACCTCATTTTCAGTGTTAGTATCATAAACAGGGTCGTAGTCAAAATGATGGCTGCCCACCTCACACTTTCCCTCATGAATGCACAAGAAATCGGAAATGTCATCATCACAGGGAGCTACAATATTCATGCCTTCAAATGCCCTTTCTTGAGTGAAAGTCCCCCACTTCATCATGTTGATCCTCATGGACTTTAATGGGGCTCTCATTCATGTCATGCACATCCTCAATTGTTAAATTTGCATCCTAAAGCCCCTCTACAATCTTTATGATCTTCTTTAGATGGGTTCCATTCTTCCATATATCCTTCCACATTCAAATTTTCTTCAAGGTCACCTTGATCATCCAATTTTGATTGATTATAATGTTTTTCATTGATAAGGTCAATCAAAATGTCAAAATCACAAGTTCAAGTAGAAATTCAAAGAGACGACTAGGATCCTTCTCATAGGCAAGCATTATTATGTAGAGTTATTTTTGTGTTGTCCCATGAAACCTGAGCATGAATTCTTTATCTGTGTTTTCCAACAAATCTTCATAAAACTCAGCATATTGGTCCACATTCTTTTGTATTTCTTGAAGATCTCGATCATTGAGTTTTGCAAATGGAAAGCCAAGGGTAACTTCTCTTTGACCATAATCCATTTTTCATGATTTTGCATATTAGGATCAAAATGGAGTCGCTGGGGTGAATTAAAATGCCTTAATAGATGTTTGCTTTACCCTAAAAGCATTAACTTTGAAGTTCAATGAAGAACTAGGGCTTCATTCTTCCAATGGAGTCGCTAATAACGATATGTCAATATGTCGTATGGACAACAAAACACACATTTCGTGTCCCCAACAACGGCACCAAAATGTTACCGCTCAAACTAGCAGGCGTCCTAGGAGGGGATCTTATAGAGCAACTACTAGGTCAAGGGGCAACAATGGAGTGATAGCCCACTATCACCTCAACTAAAGCTCCCTACTCTTTACAAACTTTCATTGATTGGAGGAGTCTCGGTGTGAGAGGAATCACAAGAATAGATGGATTAATGATAGGATAAGAGGTGATTCCCAAGGCCTATTCACAAGAGAGGCTCAATTAGATAGCTTGTTTGCTTCAAAAGCAAGGTGGTGGGCTCTCTAGGAAGGGCTAGAGGGATTCTCAAGCCTAGGGTTTGGGAATATATTTGTCAAGATGATTCCTAGACTGAATAATCCTTGTGAAGAATTGGCCTTTATGTGATCTTTGTAAAATTAGAGTTATAAAGTTGCAGGACCACAAAGGATCAAGTGGACACAAAATTAGGTCAAGGGTATGGAGTTGATCAACTAAGGAGAGGCTTGACCTAATTAGGGAAGAGAAGATGATCAAAGGACAAATTTCCTTTTGAGATTTGGATGCAATGATCATAATGAGGTCACTAACCCAAAATTAACCTAGGGCAAGAAATGGTCTTGTGGCTAGGGCTTGTTATATGTCAGGATTCCACTGTCGGAATTGCTTAAAATTTGGAGGACCTCTTGAGCAAGCTACATCGCATTAGTGAACTAATTTTCAAGGGTTTTGGATGGCTACAACTAATTTCATGTGATGCCCTAGGAGACCTTCTGGGGTTAAACCTAGAATTTGAAGAAATGAAGAAAAGAAATGTTATTTTGACCACCAAAGGGATACAAGGATCAGTGCCTTACTGCTTGGGCTTAATGGAGTCAAGATACATAGCTCATGGAATTTCGCGAGCTAAGGCGCCCTAATTGATCTTTGCTAGCCTCTCCAAGGGCAACAACTAGATCAATAGAGATTTATACTTCAAAGCGGCGAAGGAGACAAAGTTTCAAGGTCTTTAACCTAAGAGGTGCCTCTAAGAACATTCGCCCAATCCCTCAAAGTTCAACGCATGCATTTAATCACTTATTCAACATCCCAAAAGAATTTCACATTACATTTAACCCATACAAGAATAAAGATAACAACATACATGTAGTTAACCAGTAAGTTAACAAGAATAGCATCAAAATTTTGACTTACATGAGAGAGAGTATTTTATCAACTTCGCATTAGAGAAGCTCCAAAGACAATAGCGAAATCCAAACATCATAGTGCATCAAGAAAAGCTCCAAAAATTCATCTGATAAAAAAATGCAAAAATCTCATAAGAGATACTAATCCAATCCAAGTGATGATGATGAAAATGAATCATCTCACTTCTATTTATACAATCCTCTAAGGGATTCGATGACCTAATTTGGACTAATAATGCCCCTAAAATAAAATTATGTGCATAATAACAATACTTTTAGTGACAAGCCCTCTCTAGAAGAATTTCGCATTACATTTAACCCATACAAGAATAAAGATAACAACATAATGTAATCAACCAGTAAGTTAACAAGAATAGCATCAAAATTTTGACTTACATGAGAGAGAGTAGTTTATCAACTTCGCATTAGAGAAGCTCCAAAGACAATAGCGAAATCCAAGCATCATAGTGCATCAAGAAAAGCTCCAACAGTTCATCTGATCAAAAAGTGCGAAAATCTCATAAGAGATACTAATACAATCCAAGTGATGATGATGAAAATGAATCATCTCACTTCTATTTATACAATCCTTTAAGGGATTCGATGACCTAATTTGGACTAATAATGCCCCTAAAATAAAATTATGTGCATAATAACAATACTTTTAGTGACAAGCCCACCAAAATAGTTCAATAACATAAGAATGATCAATATAGTGAATCATTGGGCCTTTGAGGAGGCCTATTGAAGTCCAAGTGATGCCATGATGTAAAAATGGACTCCAAACATAGTGGACAAGGGGTTGGCCCCTTGTTTTCCAGGAAAGAACCTGTGGTGTTCCCAAGAGGGTGTGGGGGCACAAGGACATCCTCATGGTTCTACAAGTGAGTTGAAACTTGAAAGTGCCTGTAGACCATCTGTAAGGGCTAGGATGATGACATAAGCCAGACATCCTCTGGACCCTGGAATATCTGCCAAGTGTATGGTGCAAGTGTCGAGTCAGCTAGACATGGTGAACCAAGTGCATCATCCTCATCCAAAAAGGTGGAACACGAACAATCAATAAGTGGTGCTAGGGATCCATGAAGTACTCTCTGCTATGGTGGAGGCCCATGGCTCTTAACACTCACCCTACAAGTGCCAATGTGGCCCTTTGGAGGGCTAGGAACCCGTATAAGAAGACCAAGCCCAAATGGAAACCCACCTACAATCTTGCATAAGATCCAATGCGTCCCCTTGCCCTCCAATACAAAAAATCATTAGAATAATCAAGTAAAAGAGCTTACAAGTCATGGAATCAATGGGGCACTTCATAATAGCATGCCCTTCCATAGTGGGCTTTGGCATGTACAAGTATCTCCAAGCTCAATAGGGGGTTAATCAAAGACCCTATTAGGTGGTTTCAACCTCTAAAGGGGGTGACATGTCCATGGTACATCCCTCAATTGATAGGTGGCAAATGATATAGTAATGGAGCAGAGTGGGGATGAGGGGACTCATCCAAACCACATGTCATGGCACAAGGGTAGCTATAATAAGGGAAGCCCACACCTAGGTATATGAGTGTAGGAGGGAGAAAATCGTGGTACATGAGTTACCTCGGCTTTTGTTTTTCCACCCTTCTTCATATGTCTTTTGCCTTTGATTGATTTTTCTTCATAACAGCTCGGGGCTCCAGGGGATGAGAGCATGATGTGTAGTATATGGAAGTGGATACACCGTTAAGGTGGGGAGGTTCATCGCCCACTAGGGGTTGGGACAATCATAGGTTCCTTAATGATGGAGGGGGCTCATCTAGGGCCCATAGGAACTAGGGTGATGGCCATGGATAAGGGGTAGAGCTCATGTTTGGCTTTTGCCCACGTGCTAAATTTGTATGTCTTAGCCATCTTTTGCATTTTGTGGTACATTTCTTGTTGAGAGTGGCCAAACAATGCTTTTTCTTTTCTTTTTCGTTGCATCAACCTCTGGGGCATCGTTCTAGGCCCGACCCAAGGTGTGGACAAGGGGAGGGGGAGGCCAACCCTATGTGGACCAATGTTTTTAAAACCGGAACCGGTGATCGGACCGGTCCACCTAATGAACCGGTTTACCTACCGGAACCGGTCTAACCGGGACTGGTTTGGTCTAAACGAACCGGTTTTAAAAAAATACATTAAATAATTAATTTTTAATGAAA
>APFE031006939.1:55733-72850 GCA_000404065.3 Pinus taeda
AAACATCCTGAGTCATTTCATGGTAATGTTAAAAATTTAAGTAAAAGGATGAAAATGAAAATTAAAGGAAATGTCACTTTTACTTTAAGAATTTAACATTACCATTAATTGCCAACATTGTGAGGGTTGAAACACCCTTAGTTTCCCCCCCAAACCCCTGAAACACAGTGAAAAATATGTTTTTTTAACTTTATGGTGGGCGTGCCTAAAACCGGCGGGTTTAGGACAAAACCGGCCGGTTTGATACAAATCGTCCGGTTTTGTCCTAAACCGGCCGGTTTTCACCGGTTAGGGCAAAAAACAGGCGAAATGGCCTTTCCAACCGGGTTTTTTGGCCGGTTTAGACCGGCGGCCTTGCTAACCGGCCGGTTAGGCCGGTAACCGGTTTTTAAAAACGGTTTTGAAAACACTGATGTGGACCCAGTGGACACATGTGGACTCAGATGGGAAAAGAGATGAATGGTGTTAAAATGAGTGGAAGGGGATGATGTATGTGGTTTTAGGGAACAGGACCACGCAACCAAATTCGAGATTTCCCAAGTAGTGTCAACCCTAAATCTAGTGGCTAGTAAAGGAGATCCCTTGGTACTAGGATACAAGGTTAACCATTGAATCATGGAATGGAGACAAGAGTACAGACCTAACACACTCTTTCCGCCAAATCCCCACACTAATCCATGCCCAAAAATGCCCATGACAAGTAAGGAAATTTATTCAACTATACCAATGAAAAGCCATACCTTCAGGGTTAGGAGGCCCACCTTCAAACACACAATCATAACAAGTGGGCGAGGGACCACATGGCTGGCTCAGGTGGCGAACAAAATGGCACATCGAGCTATCTAGTGGCTGCAAGAGGCTACTGACTGCCAGCTAAGAAGCATCCAGGAGAAAAAAATTCTCCTATATAAACTATCCACAGGTGGTGGGTAACAGGCCATCAACAAGCCCTTAAAGGGTATAAAAGCCCCAAGAATGAGAAAGTTATAACCATATTATTAGACGAGGAAAAAGCCAAAATCCATTAAGCTCTAGGATGATTTACAAAGGAGTGGGGTATCCATTGTATCTAGCAATTGGACAAATGTTAAAAAACATCATTTAATAAATTTTCTTCGTGTGTCAATCAATGTTGCAATCTTCCTTGTAGCACACGACTCCTCATTAATTGTTACATTTGTTTAAAACATTTTAGAGCTCCTATTGAGAAACATCGATGAGGTCAGGCCATCTAATGTGATTCAAGTAAACACTAGTAATGTAGCTAATTGTAAGAGAGTGAAAAAAATCATTGAGCGAGTCCATTCTCAAATTTTTTGGTCTTGCTAGTTTGGTGCACACATTGAACCTTTTGATGCATGATATTGTTAATCATAAAGAATGTGGATTAATGCCTTGTACAGGAGAGGGAATTCCATCATCAAATTCATCACTAGATATATTGTTATTCACTTCATTTACCGCAATGACTTTAACTTACAACTACTTTAGCTTGCAAGGACTAGATTTGGTAGTTGTTACCTCCTCTTCAATTTCCTATTGGAGGTATTGAGGCATTAGCAAATATGGTGGTAAGTGATTCAAGTGAGCAATGGTGGGTGTACAATACATCAAATACAAATGGTGCTTCTATGATGCAAGAAATTGTTCCTAATGCTCATTTTTTTACCACAAATTGATTATGTTTTGCACTTCAACAAACTCATTATAACATGGCTCCATATGAAAATTCAAATTAAACAATGATTGGGGAGGTGTATGAGCAAATCGACGCGGTGAGAGGCTAGATTAAGGACATTGTTGAGCCTAAAGACGTGACCTTATATAACCATATTCTTGTAAGGATGGGAAAACAATGGGAAAAATAAAAAATGTTCCAATCCATGCCTTTGCATATGTTATTAAACCAAAATATTATTCTACATCATGGCTAGAAGTGAAAGAACCTGGTCATGGAGTTAAGAGAAGAACCCAAATGGATCCTAAGGGTCAACATGGCTATACGCAAGCATTAGACAAGCTTGTCCCTGATGAGGAGTGTGATGTCATAGAGAAACAATTGAGCAACTAGATCAATGGCCATGGAATCTTTGGTCATATACATGCAACGAGAGATCAATAAAAGATCTCTAGTCATATCCATGCAACAAGAGATCAATAAAAGATGATTTCTCTCTAGCGGTGGAACATCTATGGTCATTCTACCAACAATCTTGGTGTTTGGCAACAAACCAACAATTGTCTTTTAGGCAACATGAGTGTTTCCAAAGGGTGCAAACAATTTTTCTACATAGAGGTGTTGCAACACCTAAAGTTTCATACATGGTGTGAAAAGAAACAAGTCTAATGTAGGCCAAGCAAAGAGTTTGGTATATGTGCATAAAAGTTGTGTTTGTTGTCCAATTTTTGTGAGCAAGCATAGTTGGGTAAAACATTTAAGACTTCGGACAACTATCCATGGGAGGATGGAGCATTGGTTTTGAAGAATGTTCTTTTTGATGATGATCATGATGTTGAGATGCCACCCCCATCTATTGCCATGTTCACCCCAATCGGGACTCTAATGGAGGGAGCTTTAGGTCTATCTTCACTTTCATAATCACCTCCATTGCTATAGTTGCATGTTGGTTATGGCAATCGTGATGGTGCCAAGAGGTAGAGAAGTAGATAATAAATTAGAATAACTGTTTCTCTTTTATCACATCTTTAGTTGGCCATATTAGACACTTGGTTTTCAAAACTCAATTTTAACTTTCTAATATGAAACAACTATTTCTAAATTGGCCAAATGGCCTATTTTGTAAACAAACACTTTGGTCATGATGGCCTATTTCACTTCACAAAATCATATTCTACTTCCTATTATCTCATTCTAGTTTAAACCTTATTTTGTGACAGTTGAATGGTCAATACTATTTATGTGTTGTGTACTAAATGTGGTCGATGCTTCAATGGTTAATCTACTATGACGGATTTTTATCTTCAAATAATCTAGTATTCACCTACAAGTAGTTCAAATATGTATGTTTTCATCTTTTTTGCAGCTACTTTGGCCTTTTGCTAAAGGCCAGAGTAGTTGCAAAAAAGATGAAAACATATATTTAACATACATATAGATAGACAAATAGATAGATAGTGTTCCTAGAATGCTTGGCTCCCAAGCTTTTTGAGAAATGGTAGTCTAGGTGTTTCCACTATGCTTTGATTCACACTCGAGGAATACTTTGCTTAGTCCTAAAGCATATAGGCATGTGAAGGAAGGTCAATCTTATCCAAAAAATTTGGCACCATGTAGTTCATCCCTCGAATCATTTATATGAGCAATGGAGAACTTATTCTTGATGATGATACAATTAAGTGTTCTATAACCCATATAGAGGTAGTAAGAACCATCCTTTTTCTTGCCTAAATTATTAGGGCAAAATAAGGGCTTTTACTAGGGTATATGATCATATATTCTGAAAATTCCTCCACAAGCATTCCAATATCAGAGTTCCAAAAATTGTTATATCAATAGGGATGAACCACTATGAGACCTTTAGTGGAGTCCAACTCAATAACATGTTCCATGCCCCTGTCTAGTGAATGTTCTACAAGCATCTACTAGAGGCCGCCTTTTACTTCTAAAGTAAATTGGAGAGAACTAGTGCTAAGATATAAGTTGTTGACAAGGATTTGCCTCCCAAAAATGCAATTGAACCATGAAGCCAAAGTGGCCCTTCTTTAAAAGTTTAGACGTGTTCTAAACTTAGATACTTTTAGGTGGAAGCGCTTTGAGAGTGACTTCATGACCATATCAGTGAAAGGAAAGGAGTTTCTTTAAATTATTAGTGGGTTAGATCACTATGTAGAAGCCTTTGAATAACCAAAACAAAATTTTCATTCTTTACCCTTCCAACATTTGTGACATAAAAGTCATCCTTGCAACAATTGTCTTTTATGGTAAGTTCCACCTTGCACAACACAGTTTTCACATTAAATATATTCATGGCCTAGGAGGTCAATGGGAAAGCATTCAAAAATAGCTAAAGGGATACCCAAATGCTTAGCCTATTTCTTATTGAGAATATTCAAGGTAACAAGGACCTTTGTTTTTTAATATAGGCATGAAACTTGAAGGTATCAAGTGACAAGTCTACCTAACCTAGTATGTAGCAAGGGAGACTAAGATTTCTCTTGTTTGTAATGGTGGAGGGCATCAATCTTGTGAACTAGATTCATTACTTGGTTGTTCAAGAGTGTGCTCGTTAAGCTCTAATGCAAAGTCAAATTGGTGCAATGTAAACCTTTGGCCATTGTAGACATGTCCCTTAAACCAAGGTTAAGAGCATTTATGGAAGAGGTTTGAGGATTTTGGACATACATGAAATGAAATTTTTGGGTTTGTAGCATTTCAAAGTTTCCCTCTTCCCTGGCCCTCCTATCATATGCATACCTCTTTCATTAAAACACTTAACGGATTTAAAGTGACTCTATGCTCTCCCACCTATGGTAATGGATTTTCCCAAAGAATCAGGTTCAAACATTCTTACCTCAATATAGATAATTTTCGTGAAATTTGAAACATAGATGCCCTACACCAGATCTACAAAGAATTTGGCCTTGGTCTCCATGGCTTGGAACTTCCCATTGTATTATTCAACCGGTATGTCCTTCTAAAATAAGTGTGTGAGTTGTGTCGATATTTGTAGCATCAGATAGGGACTTCCACACAGGTCTAGTGTTGAATGTGTGGAAGCCATCCCAAAAGGTCCTCTCTATTTTGTAGTTCACTTTAATTAAAGTTAATTATTTAAGTGAAGAGTCTTTTATTAGTGATTTGATTAATGTTTAATAAAATCTAAAGTATTTACATTAGTGATTTAGATGAAATCTTCACCATCAATTAGGATTTGATCTCAACCGTCAATCTCATTGAGAAATTTGGGTTACGGAGACTTTCTCATCAACTGAATGTTATAAAAGAAATACAAAGTGAAAGGAAAAGACACTGAGAGTGTGATACACAAAGAGTGTTAGAAAAACACAAGTGAGAGAGTGATAAAGGATTTTCACTCAGTGTGCAAGTCCAAAGGAGAAAAGAGGAAACAGTGTGAGCAGCAAAAGGAGATTAATCCAACTCTAAAAAATTGAGCAGGCCGTACATAGAAGGTGTAGAGGCAACTTCAAGAGGCTAACAACCCATCAAAAGCGAGGGGTGGCTGTACAAATATCTGGGATAGATTTTAGCAACAGCAGTAGGATTTTTACAGAGGGTTTTGGCAGGATCGTACAGGTTGTATGGTGCACTAGAACAACCAAGTTTTGCAGTAAGTTTTTCTTGTTTTCTCTGTGGGCTATTCAATGTATGGGATCCCTTGTAAGCTTGGAGTAATTTTAATGAAAATTTGATATTTGCAGGGCAGAAATTTCTGTGTATTTTGGAGACTGGTTTCCCGTAGCTTTCGTTGATTTTTTATTTCCATTTAAATCCCCAACAAGTGTGTTTCTTTTATTCTATGAGTTGAAGAATTCAATCTAAATTAATTTTTCAATAAGGAAGTCATAAGGAATTAATTTACCTAGGTTATTAGAAGAGAGAATTTAACAAGTTAAGCATCATAAAGCTCATCCCAACTATGCTCTAGTCTCTAAAATAATGCATCTAAAATCTTACGAATATCCCTTTTAAGTTTTCAACAATCCATCTCTCAACCCAGATGTAGGTTGCCCCTAATGTTGTCAAGTCATATCTAATTTATCACCCCATTTGTGCATGTGTCACACCCTAGATACTAACTTGATCATGTTTAGCTAAAATGATTTTCCACTTCACTGCCAACATTGTCTTGTAGGGTTTTCCTTTGAAAGGTTGAAGCTGGGTATGTGAGAGTTTCATGTTACCAATGATCTATAAGGGGTATTACCTTTCATTCCCCAAGAGTTCATGTCCTTCTCTTGCTCATAAGAGCCTTCAAGATTGTGGAATGAGAACTCTAGACCAGGTTCCATGAGCCCTTTTCCTCACACCAACTACCTCATTTCTTCTACAAACTTCTTGAAAGTTTCTTCAAGATTTTCTTTATCACGTATGTTTTGCTTCAACACACAACAAGAGTGGCAACCAACTGAAGTTCTGAAACCAACTCACAGCATTCTTGTGCACAAAAAAGAACTACTGCTACTATTGGGATATTGTCCTTGGCTTTTAAAAATAACAAACACACAATAATAGCAAAAATCAACAGAAGCTTTGGTACCAACTTGCAATGTTCCTATACCTGAAATGGAACTACGAATAGAAGCAATCCAAAAGAATAAATTAATAAGTAATAGAAATAAGAGCCAAAATCAAGAAAAAAATAATAGGAGCACCTATACATCCGATGGTGGACTGCACCTACCAATCCAAGTGATGGACGAAGATATCTCCAATAAACACAAGTGAGTGTTTGAATGTATTCTATTGATAGAATGATAATACAGACATATGAGAGGTGGGAACCCCCAACTTACCATAAAGAGGAAAAAATACAACTTAAAAGCGTATGTCACTAATAAGATTGATCAGGTCCCTCATTACATAAAAATGACATTTTTACAAACATAATTGTTAATTTTAGTTAACAATGGTATGTTCTATGCTTAGCACAGTTACTTCAATGTCCTTTTCACAGCCCAATGACAATTTCCAATTTAGTTTCCAATAGCAACCATATCAACCATAAATCACATTGACAATAACTATAGATAGAACATGAATAAAAAAATGCAGAAGACAAGCCAAGACAAGAGAACACCAGATTTGGCAAATGCCAGGGAAAAACCCTAAGATGGAGAAAACCCTTTGATCAATTCTTCTTATTATTATTATCAAATGTTCAGTAGAGAGAGAGAGAGTACAATAAAGTCAAAATCGACTTGCCAAATGATGATCAAACAACCCTATCAAATCTGAAATTTTCTGCAGCAGTCAATAGCACTAACCAGAAAGTCAATGTTGGTCAAAGTAGCAACAAACTTTTCTCAAAGCAGTTCAGTCATAGTCAAACTCAGCCTTATAAGGTGGTCAAAATCAGCCCAAAATAGTCATGAAAACAACATTCAAACTTGGTCAAACTTTTCAGTGAACTCTACGGTCAGGGCTGCAGTAAACCCTGCGATTGGTCTGCGATCAAAGTCAACAAAATGCCTCAGTTTCTATGCCAATAAATGCGGCCTGCCAAAGACAAAAGTCTGACACAAAAATCACAGTCAAATGTGGTCAAAACACCCTTGGTCAATGTTGGTCAAATCTGCAACAAACTCTGAAATTTCGGCCCTGTTATTTGTCCTTCTGCTGCCACACTTGTGAGGAAAAGAAATGCCCAATAAGTTGTATGACCAATCAAATGAGGAGAAAGAAGAATGTGTGAGATGAGATGATGCCAAATGAGGTTTGAGGTCTCTAATATTTAAACAAGTCGTTGAGGGTGAAGTAACACATTTCTTGGGCTTCATGAGCCTACATGATGATGTCGCCAACCTTGACAATTTACACGTGTTTGGCATAAATTAAAAAACACATTTCTGCTTATCCAAATCTAATGATCTTTAGGTTGATTTTGGCCCTCTTGAAAAAGGGAATTCAATGCAATCATCTCCATCAAATGAGTTGTCCAAAGTGAAATTTGGCCCTAGTTGCCGATTTTAACACTCCCTCTCAACTAGGGAGAATTCCACCTACCAATCCATCCATCATGATTACCATCTCTGCATCTCGTCTCTACTCTGCTGAACATAATGTAATAATGAAGAAGAATCAATCAAGAATGAGTCACAATACCTTGCCACTCTCTACTGACCGAAGTCAGTCTAGGGGTAGAACCCCAATCAGACTTGATCCCAGATCAAATTGTTAAACACCATGCATCCTACACATAGGGAGTATGGTAGTACACAGTGCATCTATATGTAGTGCTATGGTCCTTGTCCACTTTTCCGAACTCATTGGCCAAATGAGATGTACTTCCCATGAGTCTCGGACTACATGGGTAGGATGTATGCTGGGGCATCCGTAGGAGAAGGTGAACCACTTATCCTGCTCATATGCCATAGGAGAAGGTGATCACTCATCTTATGCATATATCATCAATCGTAAGGAAGGTGAACCACTCACCCTACACACGTGTCATCAATCGTAGGGGAAGGTGAACCACTCACCCAACACACATGTCAACCATCATGGGGTATCTTTAGGTCGATTTTGGTCTCTTGAAAAGAGGAATTCAATGCAATCAAGTCCATCAAATGAATTGTTCAAAGTGAAATTTGGCCCTAGTTGTCGATTTTAACACTCCCTCTCAACTAGGGAGAATTCCACCTGCCAATCCATCCATTATCATTACCATCTCTGCATCTCGTCTCTACTCTGTTGAACACTAATGTAATAATGAAGAAGAATCAATCAAGAATGAGCCACAATACTTTGCCACTCTCCACTGACCGAAGTTAGTCCAGGGGTAGAACCCCAATCAGACTTGATCCCATATCAAATTGTTAAACACCACGCATCCTACACATAAGGAGTACGGTAATACACAATGCGTCCATCTGTAGTTCTATGGTCCTTGTCCACTTTTCCCAACTCATTGGCCAGATGAGAGGTACTTCCCATGAGTCTCGGACTACATGGGTAGGATGTATGTTGGGGCATTCACAGGAGAAGGTGAACCATTTATCCTGCTCATATGCCATAGGAGAAGGTGATCACTCATCTTATGCATATATCATCAATCGTAAGGGAAGGTGAACCACTCACCCTACACACGTGTCATCAATCGTAGAGGAAGGTGAACAACTCACCCAACACACATGTCAACCATCATGGGGTATCACAAGGGAAGATGAACCACTCACGCTATACATAGCGCACTTATAGGGGAAGGTGAACCACTCACCCTATGGTCGCTCATAACTCCAGAAAGTACCCCAAGCCCCAGGAGCTCCCAAAGCTCAGGGTCCAACTCAAGCTAGACCCTCATGGGAGGGTCCTTCCACGACTCCAAGTCTCTCTCGAAAGGCTAAGAATTTGAACTTCCCCAAGGGCTTCATAAGAATGTCAACAATCTGCTCATCAGTCCTAATGTGTTGGAGCCTTATTGCTCCCCGTTGTACCATATCCTGGATAAAGTGGTACCCTGATGTCAATATGCTTGGAGCAGTCGTGGAACACAGGATTCTCTGAAAGGCAAATCCCACTCTAGTTGTCACAATAGATCACAGTGGGTATCCAACACGTGCTCAAATAGCTCACTGAAGAGCTTCCTCAACTAGACAGCTTCACAACAAGCCATACTAGCAGCAATATATTCGGCCATGGCAGTGCTTAAAGCAACCAATTTCTGCTTCCTGTTCATCCATGAAATTGAAGCAGACCCCAATGAGAAGCAGCATCCTGACGTGCTTTTTCTATCTACCACATTGCTAGCCCAATCAGCATCAGAATATCCATGTAGCCTCAAATTCCCGACAGTGTATCTCAGGCCATAGTTGATTGTGCCACAGAGATATCTAAAGAGATTCTTAGCAGCAATCCAATGTATGTGATGATGCTCAACCATAAATTGACTCAAAGTATTTACAGCAAAGCATATGTCTGGACAGGAGTTTACCAAGAACATCAGGGCCCCCACAAGTTGTCGATACTCGGAAGGGTTTGCAAATTTGGGCCCAACAACACTTCCACATAGCTTCTTGAAATTGAGTTCCATCGGAGTAGATATAGACTTGCAATCCACCATCTCACATCTCTCTAGCAGCTTCACAATGTATTTTCGTTGAGAAAGGAAAATCTTTCCTAGATTTTGCCAAACCTCCAGGCCTAAGAAGTAATGCATCAATCCTAGGTCCTTCATCTTGAACTCAGAAGTCAGCTCCCTCTTGTATTGAAAAATGAGAGGGTCAGCACTTGTTAGAAAGAGATGTCATTTTCAACCTTGAAGTGTAGGTTAGGATCAACATAGCTTCTTGTAAATCCCAGCTTCACAAGATAACTATCAATCCTCTCATACCAAGCCCTAGGGGCTTGCTCCAACCCATAGAGATATTTCTTCAACTTGCATACATGTGTCCTTTGATCTTGTACCTCAAACCCCTGAGGCTGTTCCAAGTAGATTTCCTCCTTAAGCGAGCCATGCAAGAAAGCAGTTTTGACGTCCATTTGATGTAGGCTCTATCCTTGATTGTCAACGAGAGCAATAATAGATCGGATAGTGTATATTGGGCAACTGGTGCAAATATCTCGTCATGGTCCACTCCTTCCTTTTGAGCGAAGCCTCGAGCAACGAACCTAACCTTATATTTTTCAACACTCCCATCAACTGCATGTTTAATTTTGTAAAGTCATTTAGAAGTGACCACAGACTTGTCTTTGGGTCTAGGTACCACATCCCAAACATCATTCTTCATGATTGACTCATACTCCTTGTTCATCACATCTTTCCAAACTTGGTGTTTTACAGCTTCCTCGAATGTGCAGGGTTCAGCTTGAACAATAGTACTCATAGCAGACAAATAACCTTGATACCTGTATGACTTCTTGCTTTCACAGAATGTCCCTCTTAGAGCAATATGTCTTTCAGCATCTTCAAGAGTATCTTTGAGCCATAGTGGACGTTTCCTTGAGGTAGGGGGATCACCAGGAGGTGGATCAATAGGATCCATCGGGCCTTCAACATCGGGCATAGGCTCATTTGTCGGAGATTCATCCTGTTTTTTGGTAGCACCATCATTGTCCTTCCTTGGGATAGGGAGATCTTTGGCTTTCCCAAGGGTAGAGACTTTAGGCTTACTTCCACATCTCTTTGAATAGGCACATAGATTCTATATGCCTTTGAATTTTCACTGTAGTCGACGAATATTGCTCTCTTCCCATGTTAAAATTCGCAACTAGGGCTAAATTCCATGCGGGTCATCTTATTTATGGCAGCTGATATTTTTTTTTGGATCTCTCTCATCGAGAGGTGCAAGATTGATCTAAAGATCATCCAATTCCGATAAGTATTCATGGAATTATGAATTTATTTGTGTTATAAGACAATTCGTCAAGGTCAGCCAGCAACCAAATAAACCCCACATGTGCTTAACGTTTTAGTATAAAAGGAGATGACTTGAGAGTCATTTCTCACACACACTTCTATCTTGATTTCTCTCCACTTGTCTTGGGTTTTAGTGGAAGAGAAATCTAGGAGTAGAAGCCACAGACGTTAGAGGAAAGAAGACTAAGGGAGCTGCCCTAGAGGAGATGCCCTAGCCCTAGACGTTGTCAGAGAATAAGTCAAAAACGCTATCAAGGAAGCATGCCCTAACCGCAGTCTTGGAGGTATCTTATCACATCTAAGAGAGGCCCTAACGTTGTCCAAAGGGCAGCCCTAGACGCAGTCTAAGGGAGGCCCTGACGCTGTCTAAAAGGCAGCCTTAAACGCAATCTAAGAGCAGCCCTAAATGATGTCTAAAGGCAGCCCTAATGCAGTCTAAAGGCAGCCCTAACACAGTCTAAAGGCAGCCCTAACGCTAACCTATGGTGCCCTAGATGCAGGCCTAACACGACTGAAAAGGTGGGTTGTAGGTGAGCCTCAAAACAAGGACAGCATGAGAGTTTGAGGACTCAAACATGCCTTGGACAACAATGCTAATAAATGGGACAGTTGGGCTACATGGTGCTGCTAAGACACATGGACAGCAGCAGGTATGGAAAGGCAAAGGGTACAGTAACAATGGGGCAACAGCAAGGTATAACATGACTGTTAGGGACAGCAGCTACACCTCTATATCTAGGTAGCAATGGCAAGGGACAACTGTATAGTAAATGGGACAGCAAAGGAATGCTAAGGGAAGCATGGCAAGCATGGTGCTGCAAGCACATGAGACATGTTGTGTGTCAACATGGTTCAACATACCACTTGGGACAGCTGTGTGGCAACATAATCAGCGTCAGAACAATGATGGGACAGAACTCTGATGGGACAGCAATGACATTGTGCAGCAGTGATACAATGGCATAGCAGCAACAACAAGGTGTTGCAAGTACATGGTGCAACTAGGTGCAGCAATAGTACTTGGGACAACAATGATGTTTGGTGCAGCAAGTACATGGTACAGTCATGATTGGTGAAGCATGATGAGATGCAACATAGTGATGATGGGTGCAGCATGGTGCAACACAGTGAGGTGCAGCATGATGACGGATTCAACACAATGACAAGTGAAGGAGTCACCTTGGAGAATTAGTTGAAGCAGCATGTCTTCAACTGATCTCACGTATCATCTTCTTAGAGATGATCTATGCTCTTATCTAGATAAGTCAAAGTGTTGACTTCTATTGTAAATGTACTATCTCTCTCTCTCTCTGTTGAACTATTGAAGAACATAAAAGAAGAATTGATCAAGGGTTTCCCTACATTAGGGTTTGTCCTTGGCTAGCGCCACATCTTGTATCCTCTTGTTTTGGCTTGTCTTCTACGATCTATATTTATGTTCTACCTGCAATTTACTTTAATGTTGATGTGATTGCTAATCTGGAAAAGATATTGAGCTAACTGTGAAAATTTAAATAAATTGATCTAAGCATAGAACATACCTAAAATTAACAATTCTGGATTTGGAATGGTAAACAACAAGCCTGTGACTACCTCGATGGAGCTTAACTGTCAGAAGTTATGTGGTAGTGATGTCGGACCTTCTTTGGGAAATGCCTCTGAGTTTCATAAACTCATACTAGCATTGATGTTCTTGGTGAACCTGTCCGGACATATGTTTTGCAGTTAGCATGTTCATATCATATATGGTTGAGCCTCACTGGATTAGTGCCAAGAATCTTCTGAGATATCTTCGGGGCACAATCTCTCAAGGATTGAGATACACTACCAAAAACGTTGACTGAGCAGGTAGTGTGGAGGATCGCAAAAGCACTTATGAGTGTTGGTTCTCTTTGGGTTCTGCTACAATATCCTAGATGAGAAGGAAGCAGAAGACGGTTGCTTTGAGCACCACTAAGACCGAATACATAGCTACGAGTATGACCTCATGTGAAGCTGCTTGGTTGTGGAAGGCTGGAAGCTCTTCAGCGAGTTATTTGTACACATGATGGATACCACCGTGATCTTTTGTGTCAACTAGAGGGGGATTTGATTATTGAGGAATCCCGTATTTTATGATTGCTCCAGCATATCGACACCAGGTACTACCTTATCTAGGATATGGTACATCGATGAGCAAGAAGGCTCCATCGCATTGAGACTAATGTGCAAGTCGTAGACATTCTGTCGAAGGGCGACTCACCCTCCCCTAATGTACGTTGCGTTCAGGGTGAATGGTTCAACCTTCCCCTGTGATACCCCATGGCGACTTATGAACAGGATGAGTGGTTCTCCTGTCGAGGCATCCTACCCATGCAGTCTGAGACTCATGGTAAGTACCTCTCATCTGGCCAATGAGCAGGAAAACGAGGTTAGGGACCATAGTAGTATTATCGATGGATGCATCGTTGTATCTACCGTACTCCCTATGCTTGGATGACCTCCATTGATCTAGGATCAACGAAACTGATTTGGGATCAGTATGAGTGGTTTAAGACACTCTCTTGTGATATTGATCTGGGATCAATAAAACTGGCTTTGGGTTAGTAGAGAATGGTATGAAACATTCTCGATCAATTCTTCTTCTTCATGGTTCAGCAAAGCAGTGCAGGGCACTGATGCCAGAGATAGTACGGTCGAACATATGGATCAGCGGATGGAGTTCTCCCTAGTTGAGAGGGAGTGTTAAAATTGGCATCTCCGGCCAAACTCCATGTGGATCATCTTATTTATGGCAATTGATTTTTTTCTTGGATCCCTCTCATTGAAAGGTGCAAGATTGATCTAAAGATCATCCGATTCTGATAAGTATGCATGGAGTTATGAATTTATTTGTGTTATAAGACAATTCGTCAAGGTCGGCCAGCAACCAAATAAACCCCACATGTGCTCAATGTTTTAGTATAAAAGAAGATGACTTGAGAGTTATTTCTTACACACACTTCTATCTTGATTTCTCTCCACTTGTTTTGGGTTTTAGTGGAAGAGAAATCTAGGATTGGAAGCCCTAGACATTGGAGGAAAGAAGACTAAGGGAGCTGCCCTAACCATAGATGTTGTCAAAGAAGAAGTCGAAAACATTGTCAAGGAAGCATGCCCTAGCTGCACCCTTGGAGGAATCTTATCACGTCTAAGAGAGGCCCTAACGCTGTCCAAAAGGCAGCGCTAGACGCAGTCTAAGAGAGGCCCTAACATTGTCCAAAAGGCAGCCCTAGACGCAGTCTAAGAGAGGCCCTAACGTTGTCCAAAAGGCAGCTTTAAACGTAGTCTAAGAGCAGCCCTAAATGCTGTCTAAAGGCAGCCCTAATGTAGTCTAAAGGCAGCCCTAACACTAACCTACAGTTCCCTAGATGCAGACCTAATACGGCTGAAAAGGTGGGCTGTAGCCTTGTAGGTGACCCTCAAAACAGGGACATCATGAGAGTTTGAGGACTCAAACATGCCCTGGACAGCAATGCTAATAAATGGGATAGCTGGGCTACATGGTGCTACTAAGACACATGGGACAACAGCAGGTATGGCAAGGCAAAGGGGGCAATAGCAAGGTATAACATGACTGTTACAGACAGCAACTACACCTATATATCTAGGTAGCAGTGGCAAGCGACAACTGTGTAGTAAATGGGACAGCAAAGGAATGCTAAGGCTAATCTAAAATGGATCCAAGAAACCCTCTAAGTCTTCAAAAATCAAAACTATCGCAAAAAGATGAACCTTTAAAAATGGCGGATTACACTATCAAAAGCAGAAAACACAAGGAAACAGTGAAAAACAGGTCTATCAGAGGCTTAGACAGTGATGCACAGGAGCCGTCGGATCTAGCCGATCAACGGTCTAGATCCGATCGGCATATCGCAATCAGCAGAGACTATTGGAGGCTATCGGAGGTGACCATATGACAGTGGTGATCGCGATCAGTGCGGGTCAACGAGGACCGTTGATCGACGGCCTAAGTTGAATCGCAATATCACATCGGCACAATGCGAAGGAACACTTACCAACGGCCCAGGGCTTATGCGATGTGCGATTGCGATATCGCCATATCGCATCAGAGTAACACAAAGGAGCGGGGCCAATATAAATATGGCTCGCGATAGCCACACCCAATGGGATTATAAATGATATTTGATATATTTTCAGATCCGTAAAAAGGGCTTTTTCTATGTAAAATTTCGTTTTCGTTAAATAAATGAAAACCAAGGGAAATGTGATTTTGGGCAATTTAACAGACCCGAAAGGGTTTTTAGACGCAACAATATATGTTTTAAGTTCTGAAACGAGCGGGATTTCGAGCGGGCCATAGGCGATAAGTGGTTTTGGCCAAGCTCCGCCCGAGCCCATACACTGGCTGCCACGTGGCTAGGCGCCGGAGAGAGAAAACCACCCTTTTCGGGCGGGTAATATCCATGCGTTAGCTACCCGGAATCAATAACAGTGGTTGATCAACGATTACTTGCGATGGCGACTTAAAGGTGGGTCTGATGGAATATAGGGCGGAATTCATAATATTTGAAGTCCGATAAACATTGATTTGGCCGATTTTTCCTGTGTTTTACAGTGTTTCTCTGTGTAAACAGAGAACACTATTTTTGGGTATTTCAAAGGCCCGATGGTCCCTTCCGTTGCAAAACAGGTGGCCACCTCCCCTGAAGATGTTATGCTATGATTGTTAACACTCAGAAGGGGATTCGAGTGGACAGAGGCCGGGAGCCAGAGAGCCCAAGAAGGGGAAGCGAACAGACAGCACCGATTGGCTTTAAAGCCACAAACTGACAAAGACAGAGGCAGGCAATACTGAGATAGAGAGAAAACAGAGACAGAGAGTGAAAGAAAGAGTGTGTACTCAGAGAGGCTTGAGGGATTCAAGCAAAACTCCTGTTGTTTGCATCTGTTGTGTTAAGATTCAATTTGAGCTCACACTTTGTAAAACTCTGCTCTTGAAGACATAATAGAGAGGCCACTACTGAAGGCTGGACCAGGAGACGTAACCCAAGAGTTTTGGATGAACTCCATATTAAATTTGTTGTGTTTATGTGTGTTTGTCTATTACGTTTCTCTAACTGCTCATTGTCTATATTATTCGCAATCTTATCGATCCATTGCACTAAGTAGTATAGACAAATCCATGCACATGAGTTTGTAATACCTTAAAAGTAATCTAAGATCTTCATTTTCAGATCAAGTGGTATCAGAGCTTTTGGTTTTTGGTTTGTTAAGGTTAGACAAGCTTGTGCAGGATTGTTGAATGCTAACTAGGTCAAAGCTCAAATTAGGAGAAGGAGAACTGGTTGAGGCTAACCTAGAAATTGGAAGAGTCTATCCTAGGAGGAAAATGGCAGAACAAGTCTCATTGGAATCAGAATCTCAGTTCATGGACAGTTTCATAACCATGAGAGCCATGGTAGAAGAGATGTATCGAGAATTTAAGAAGGATCGAGGTGAAAGAACCTCAACACCCGAACAAGGCAAAGGAATAGAGGAACCTCTTCTAGTCGCCCATTCAGAAGGCGAAGGGAAAGGGGAAGAGCCTCCTCCATCACACCTCCTTCTAGCCCTGAAAATAAAAAGAAGATTACATCTTTGATTAAATTAGATGTAAAGTTTGATTTGCCAATATATGATGGAGAATTAAATGCAGAAAAGCTAGATAACTGGATTAGACATATTGATGTATATTGCAGGGTGCAAAACATCGATTCAGAAAGGAGAAAGATTCAGCTAGCCAGCCTTTGCCTTGGAGGAACTGCCCTAGTGTGGTGGGAAGGCAGGACACAAGCTGATTTGAAGAAGCATGGTAAAATTCTTTCTACTTGGAATGTATTTGTTTCTGCCATTAAAAAACAATTTTATCCACTAGCTTATATGCAGCAAGCAATGATGAGTTGGCAAACTCTTCACCAATTAAAGGGACAAAGTGTACAAAGCTATACCTAGGAATTTAGAAAAAAGAGCTTTAATTCTAGGCATTTCTCTAGACTCACCTGAAACTTTGTTGAAGTATATAGGTGGTCTGCATAGCTA
>APFE031006939.1:75731-106167 GCA_000404065.3 Pinus taeda
ATATAGGTGGTCTGCATAGCTATTTGAGGCACACCATTCTCATGTTTAACCCTACTAGCATAGATGAGGTATTAGTTCAGGCTACACATCTAGAGGCTAGAGGCAAGAATGTGAACCCAGAGATTGGGGGATCATCAAAACCCACTGCAAGCAAGAACAAGGAAAAGAAGAAGCATAAATGGAAAGAGGGGAAGGCAAATGCCGTACAGAAAGACAAACCTTCATGCACTCACTGCAAGAAGGATGGACACGATGATGAACATTGTTGGTCTTTGCATCTGGCGCTGAAACCCAAGAAGTTCGATGGCAAGAAGAAGAAGATTGTTGTTGCTATTCAGAAAGATTTGGGGTCAGACTCAGGTGACGAAACAACAATCACAGCCACAGGTATGAAAGATAAAAATTCTGAAGCATCTACTAGTAATTCTGCACAATCTATTGATAATGAAGAAAATGAGAGGAAAAGACATGAGCTTTTTCATATTAGAGTTATTTCCAAGCATCAAAAGGTTGATACTTTATTTGATAGTGGATCACAAGTAAACTTGATTTCTGAAGCAATTGTAAAAAAGTTGGGATTACTAACCACACTTCACAAGAAGCCATATCCATTAAGTTGGGTATGTGATAAAGCAAAGCTACAAGTGACTAGACAATGTAAACTTAGGTTTGCTATTGGGTCAGCATTTGTAATGAGGTTGAGTTAGATATATTTCCCTTGGATATATGTGGAATTGTTTTAGGAAGTCCTTACTTGTATGATAGAAAAGCCATTTTCTATAGAGCTGAAAATAAGTATCAACTCATTAAAGATGGAATAGAATATATTGTAAGAGCTCATAAACTCAGAAATAATTACTCTCATAAATTTAGGGTAGATGAAAAGAATTGTAAATTCATGCAAGCAATTTTTACTAATGGTTGTAAAGGAAAAGAACCTTGATAAAACCAATGCATTTGAGGGCTGTAATGCTATACAGAAAGCTGATTTAGAAAAAGTTGTTTCAGAATATGATATCCTATTTCAAGAACCTAAAGGTTTGCCACCCAAAAGGGAAATTGTACATGATATCATTTGCAGCAAGATGCTCCATTGCCTAACATCGGAATGTACAGGTTATCCGCTTTAGAGAATGCAGAGATCAAGAAGCAGGTACAGGCGCTGCTCGATAAAGCATTCATAAAACCAAGCACATCACCATGTGGATCTCCAATCGTGTTGGTGAGAAAGAAAGATGGTTCGTGGAGGATGTGCATTGATTACAGAGCACTGAATAAAATGACGATCAAGAATTGTTATCCTCTTCCTCGCATTGATGATCTATTAGATCAGCTAAAAGACGCAGTTTACTTTCCAAGTTGGACTTGCGTAGTGGCTACCATCAGGTCAAAGTAGCAAAACAAGATGCATGGAAAACTGCTTTCAAAACGAAGCAAGGGTTGTATGAATGGTTGGTTATGCCTTTTGGCTTAACTAATGCTCCTGCCACTTTCATGGGAATTATGAATGATGTACTCAGGCCTTTTATTGATGATTTTGTAATTGTGTATTTAAATGACGTTCTTGTTTTCAGTAAAACATGGGAAGAACATTTGAAGCATGTAAAGCAGACTCTAGATGTTTTGAAAACAGAAAATCTCTATGTTGAGTTATCAAAATGTGAATTTGGCAAAACATCTTTAAATTATTTGGGTCATATTGCAGAGGATGGTGAATTGAAGATAGATCCCTCTAAGGTTGTAGTCATTGTGAACTGGCCTAAACCTAAATCTGCTACAGAGTTAGGAGCTTCCTAGGGGCAGCACAATATTGGAGAAAGTTTATTGCTAACTTTTCCTTGATTGCAACTCCCTTACATGCTTTAACAGGATTGAACAAGGTGTTTCAGTGGGGAGGCAAACAACAGAAAGCCTTCGACACCTTGAAAGAAAAAAATTAGTACAGCACTAGTACTAGCACTGCGAGATCTTCAAAGATCATTTGAGATTGAAACAGATGTCAGGTACTATGCCATGGGAGTAGTGTTGATGCAACATAGTAAACCCATATGTTATCATTCTAAGACATTTAATTCTGCAGTAGTTAATTATCCCACATATGATAAAGTATTGTATGCATTAGTACATAGTGTGAAAAAGTGGAAACATTACTTAATGGGCAAAGAAACAATTATAAACACTGATCATCAACCACTTCAGTATTTGCACTCACAAACTAAATTGCAACAATCAAGACACTATAGGTGGATGGGTTTTCTACAGCAATTTCATCTTGTCATCAGATATAAGAAAGGCATACACAATAAGGTTGCAAATATGTTATTAAGACCAATCATAAATGCATCTACTATACTTAAGCATGATTCAGTATTGCATGAAAGTTATATTGAACAGTATGCTCAAGATGTAGATTTTAAAGATGTATATGCAACTTTAAGTCATGGCAAACAAGTAGAAGAATTGGATTATCATGTTAAGGACCAACTCTTATATCATTTGGGAAAGTTATGCATTCCACAAATTGAAAGAGTTAACATACTCCAAGAAGCACATACTTCTCTTATATTCGGTCATTTTGGTGTAAGCAAAACAATTGCACAACTGCAAAGGTTCTGTTATTGGCCAAGAATGCATGAAACAGTTTCTAAAAATATTAAAGGGTGTACCATGTGTGCTAAAAGCAAGCCCAGCAATAGAAAATTAGGCTTGTACACTCCACTACCAGTTCCGTCTCGTCGTTGGGAAAGCATGGACTTTGTTGGGGGATTGCCAAAATCTAGAAAAGGGCATGACTATTTATATGTTATTGTGGGCAGGTTCAGCAAAATGTGTATTTTAATACCTTGTAACAAGCAAATTACAATTGAACAAACAACAAAGTTGTTCTTTCAGCGTGTATGGGTTCATTTTGGGTTACCCACTTCCATTGTATCTGATTGAGATTCCCGATTTGTTTGGAAGTTTTGGTCAAGTCTGTGGACACCAGACTGAAGAAAAGCACAGCCTTTCATCCACAAACAGATGGCCAAACAGAGGTGGTCAACAGGACAGCGATCCAGTTGCTCAGGGGTTATTGCAGCAAGCATCCCAAGCCTTGGGATGAACATTTGTGTTATGTGCAACATGCTTACAACCGTGCTAAGCACTCTTCTACACAAAGATCTCCTTTTGAGACTTGTTTTGGTTCTACACCAAAGTCTCCGTTGGATTTTGTTTTTGGAAAAGACATAGCAGTTGATGGACACAGTGATATGGACAAAGCAACCAAGTTCATTGAACAGATCCAAGAAATTCACTAGGCAGTGCAGAAACAGCTGGAACAGAGCCAGGCCAAGTACAAGGCAAGGCATGATAAGCATTGAATTCAGCATAGCTTCCAAGTTGGTGATCAAGTCTGGCTGTACATCAGCAAAGACAGAATGCAAGGTGAAAGTAAGAAGCTGAAGCCAAAAAGATATGGGCTTTTCAAGATACTTGAGAAAATTGGTGAGAGCGCTTTTCGCCTTGATTTTCCAGCTTACATGCACATCTATTCAGTAGTTAATGCAGAGAACTTGAAACTGTTTGAACCTTCATTGATTGAAGATCCCGAAGAGCAAAGTCAGTTGCCTTCTATTGATGATCTGTTGCCTGAATATCTCAATGAGTTGCAGGAAGATACAATTCTGGACAGGAAGGTGAGCACTAAGCGCAGAAGGGATGTTGAGTACCTCAGAATTGGACTCAAAGGTTCAAAACCAAGAAGTGTGCGATGGATAGAAATTGGACAAGTGAGGAAGCTTTATCCTCATTTGATCGATGCTTAAAAACCAACTTTTGGTGGTCCAAAAGCTTTTTCAGTGAGAAGGCGTGATCTAAAATGGATCAAAGAAACCCTCTAAGTCTTCAAAAATCAAAACTATCGCAAAAGGATGAACCTTTAAATATGGCGAATTACACTATTAGAAGCGGAAAACACAAGGAAACAGTGAAAAACAGATCTATCGGAGGCTTAGACAGATCTGGCCGATCAACGGTCCAGATCCGATCGGCATATCGCAATCAGCGGAGGCTATCGGAGGCTATCAGAGGTGACTATATGACAGTTGCAATCGCGATCAGTGCGGGTCAACGAGGACCATCGATTAAGCACGCAGATCGATGGCCCAAGTTGAATCGCAATATCACGTCAGCACAATGCAAAGGAACACTTACCAACGGCCTGGGGCTTATGCGATGTGCGATTGCGATATCGCCATATCGCATCGGAGTAACACAAAGGAGCGGGGCCGATATAAATATGGCTCACGATAGCCAGACCCGATGGGATTATAAATGATATTTGATATATTTTGAGATCCGTAAAAAGGGCTTTTTCTATGTAAAATTTCGTTTTCGTTAAATAAACGAAAACCAAGGGAAACGCGATTTTGGGCGATTTAACGGACCCGAAAGGGTTTTTAGACGCAACAATATATGTTTTAAGTTCCGAAACGAGAGGGATTTTAGGTGAGTCTTAGGCAGTAAGTGGTTTTGGCCAGGCTCCGCCTGAGCCCATACACTGGCTACCATGTGGCTAGGCCCCGGAGAGAGAAAACCACCCTTTTCGGGTTGGTAATCTCCGTGCGCATTAGCCACCCAAAATCAATAACAGTCGTTGATCAACGATTACTTGTGATGGCGATTTAAAGGCAAATCCGATGGAATATAGGGCGGAATTCATAATATTTGAAATCTGATAAATAGTGATTTGGCGGATTTTTCCCGTGTTTTACAGTGTTTCTCAGTGTAAACAGAGAACACTATTTTTGGGGATTTCAAAGGCTCGATGGTCCCTTCCGTTGCAAAACAGGTGGCCACCACCCCTGAAGACATTATGCCATGATTGCTAACACTCAAAAGGGGATTCTAGTGGACAAAGACCGGGAGCCAGAGAGCCCGAGAAGGCGAAACGAACAGACAGCGTCGATTGGCTTTAAAGCCACAGACTGACAAAGACAGAGGCAGGAAGTACTGAGACAAAGAGAAAACAGAGACAGAGAGTGAAAGAAAGAATCTGTGTACTCAAAGAGGCTTGAGGGATTCAAGCAAAACACCTGTTGTTTGTATCTGTTGTGTTGAGACTCAATTTGAGCTCACACTTTGTAAAACTCTGCTCTTGAAGACATAATAGAGAGGCCACCACTGAAGGATGGACCAGGAGACGTAGCCCAAGAGTTTTGGTGAACTCCACATTAAATTTGTTGTGTTTATGTGTGTTTGTCTATTATGTTTCTTTAATTGCTCATTGTCTATATTATTCGCAATATTATCGATCCATTGCACTAAGTAGTATAGACAAATCCATGCACATGAGTCTGTAATACCTTAAAAGTAATCTAAGATCTTCATTTTTAGATCAAAGGTAAGCATGGAAAGCATGGACGGCATGGCAAGCATGGTGTTGCAAGCACATGAGACATGTTGTGTGTCAACATGGTTCAACATACCACTTGGGACAGTTGTGTGGCAACATTATCAACTTCAGAAAAATGATGGGACATCACATGTTGGGACAGAACTATGATGGGACAGCAATGACATTGTGCAGCAGTGGCACAATGGGATAGCAACAACAACAAGGTGTTGCAAGTACATGGTGCAGCAATAGTACTTGGGACAGCAATGATGCTTGGTGCAGCAAGTACATGTTACAATCATGATTGGTGAATCATGATGAGATGCAACATAGTGATGATAGGTGCAACATGGTGCAGCACAGTGAGGTGCAGCATTATGACGAGATTCAACACAATGACAGGTGAAGGAGTCGCCTAGGAGAATTATTTGAAGCAACATGTCTTCAACTGATCTCACGTATCATCTTCTTAGAGATGATCTATGCTCTTATCTAGATAAGTCAAAGTGTTGACTTCTATTGTAAATGTACTCTCTCTCTCTCTCGCTATCTCTTTGCTGAACTATTGAAGAACATATAAGAAGAATAGATCAAGGGTTTCCCCACATTGGGGTTTGTTAGCGCCACATCTTGTATCCTCTTGTCTTGGCTTGTCTTCTACGATCTATGTTTATGTTCTATCTGCAATTTACTTTAATACTGATGTGATTGCTAATCTGGAAAAGATATTGAGCTAACTGTGAAAATTTAAATAAATTGCTCTAAGCATAGAACATACCTAAAATTAACATACCAGAAGCTTCCAACTTATTCCTCCTCTTTAGGCACATCAAAATATACTGGACAACCAAAAATTCTAAAATGAGAAACATCAGGTTTCTTACCAGTGGAGACTTCTTCGGGTGTCTTGAAATCCAATGCTTGCTGCGGGCTCCTATTTTGAACTATACGACAATGTTGGCAGCTTCTCCCCATAAAAACTTTGGTAGGCCTTGATTGTGAAGCATGGCACGCATGGCTTCCATGATTATTCGATTCTTCCTTTGAGCAATGCCATTCTTCTCGGGAGTTTATGGGATAATTGTCCCTTCTTAATGCCAACCTTTATGCAAAAGTCATTGAATTCATTTGATTCATATTCAGTTGTATTGACAGTCCTCAATATCTTGATCTTCTTGCCTATTTGATTTTCCACCAATGCTTTGAAAGAACAAAACCATTTGAACACTTTATCCTTCCTCTTCAAGAAATAGATCCATGTTTTGCGACAGTAGTCACCCACAAAGATTGCATAATATAAGTATCCTCCCAACGATGTTATGGGTAACATACCAGACAGGTCATAATGGACCAATTGAAGAATATTGATTGTGTTGCTCTCACTAGAAGGGAACGGTCCCTTTGTATGTTTCCCAGTTGCACAACCTTGACAAACACCTTCATGGTTTATGTTAAACTTGGGCATCCCCTGTGACCATCTTCCTTACCTGGTAAGGCTTTGTAATGTAAATGGGCAAATCTTCAATGTCATAGCTCAGATTGAAGTGAAGTATCGCTTGCCAAAGCTCCCAAAGGACTTCCTCCAACTTGATAGAGACCATGAACCCTAAACCCAAGAGTAAATGCATCTTTAGGGTTTCCTTACCAAATACGTACCTTTCCATCAATGAATGCTACCTTGAAGCATTTATCTTCCATCGTTGAAATAGACATCAAGTTCTTCTTCAAATCGGGCACATACAAAACTTCTTGTAGATGAATGGTTAGACCTTGATTCAAGTGAAAAGTGATAGTGCCTATCCCTTTCACGGGGTAGGTGGCATTATCTCCAAGTATGATCTTCAAATTAGTCTTCTTCTCAACCAAATTTGAGAGGGCCTCTTTGTATCCAGTGAAGTGCTTTGAGGCTCCACTATCAATCAACCAATGATCCAATGTATCCGAAGGAGAGGCAGTAGATAGAGCAGAGATAAGATAAAACTCATCTTGTTTTTCTATAACATTACTTTCATCATACCTGGCATTTCTTGTCGTCTTGGGAGGTCGACCATTTCCATTTCGAGCAGCGAGAGCATCCCTCTTTCCTTTGTTGTTGAACCTTTTCTTCCTTTGATTGCCATTGCTTTTGAAATTGTTGTGGTTGTTGTTGTCATCATCCCTTGGAATATTCTTCTTGAGAGAACACTCTCTAGCATAATGGCCGAACTTGTTGTAATTGTAGCACCTTCCTTTTCTTCCTTCCTTGAATCCTTGACCCTGTCTCCTTAGAACATCATTATTCTTCATTTTTGCATGAATGAAGAATGTTGTAGGTTCATTTTCATTTGAGGGCTTGTCTCTCTCCATCATCCTAGTCTCCTCTTGAGTGCATCTAGCCAATAATTCATCAAAACCAAGTATCCTGTTGTTGTTGAGAATAGTGGTGACAAATACATCCCAGGGTCTTGAAAGACCTCCAAGTGCAATGAGAGTGAGCTCCCTGTCAAAAATAACTTCTGCAATAGATAGTAGATCATTCTTGATTTTAGTTATTCTCATGAAGTAGGGATTAGATAGACTCCCCTTTATCCATCTTGATGTCCTTCAACTTGTTTTTGAGAAAGAGGATTTGATTTGCATTGTTTACTTTGAGTTTGAACATCCCAACCAGCTTATCATGCATCTCCTTAGATATTTCCAAATCAGAAATAGAAGCAACCAAATGCTTTTGAATGGATTCAATGATAATTTTCTTAACTTTGACGTCACCTTTTCTATACTTTGTCTTAGCAGCAACCGGTGCATTTGAAGGAGACTCCACCACTTTTCCCTACACATGGTCCATTGTATCATGCTCATCCAAAATCAAGTCCAAAGTCATTTTCCATGCATGAAAGTCAAATTTGTCATTGAGCTTATCCTCAGTGTTGAAGTAAGATGTAGAAGCCATTAAGGCTTGTCCTTGACCAACAGATGTCTCTTAGTGAGTGCTTTTCTCTCTCTTGCTTGGGCTTTGTCTTCACCTAGGCTTTGATACCATGTTAATTTTAATTAACAATGGTATGTTTTATGCATAGCACAATTACTTCAATGTCCTTTTAGCAGCCCAATGACAGTTGCCAATTTAGTTTCTAATAGCAATCATATTAACCATAAATCACATTGATAGTAACTGTATATAAAACATGAATAACTTAATGCAGAAGACAAGCCAAGACAAAAGAACACCAGATTTGGCAAATGCCAAGGAAAACCCCAATATGGGGAAAACCCTTTGATCAATTCTTCTTAGTATTATATCAAATTTTCAACAGAGAGAGAGAGAGTACAATAAAGTCAAAATTGACCTGCCAAATGATGATCAAAGCAGCCCTATCAAATCTGAAATTTTTTGCAATAGTCAACAACGCTAACCAGAAAGTCAATGTTGGTCAAAGCAACAACGAACTATCCTCAAAGTAGCTCTGTCATACCTAGTCAAACTCGCCTTCTAAGGTGGTCAAAGTCAACCCAAAACAGTCATGAAAACAACGGTCAAACTCTGTGGTCAGGCTTGCAGTCAACCCTGCGATTGGTCTGCAATCAAAGTCAACATAATGCCTCGGTTCATGTCCTAATAAATGCAGCCTGCCAAAAACGAAATTCTGACCCAAAAGTCGTAATCAAATGTGGAGTTATGCTCTTGACTTGCAAGAAATTCCAGAATACCAAATATGCGAAGAAATACAACCCAGAACACAATAAAATGAGAAAAATAGCAAGTATTTTATTATTCAGAGATAAAAGCAATGTTCACTTGCCTCTTCGAGGGGGAAACCTCCAGCAAAGCAGAGCTTGATTACAAAATAAGACTCAAAGATCTTACCCTTCTAACTATGACTATTTATAGCTAAATGACCTTCAACAACCTAACGACTAGTGGTCCTTTGCATAACATGGGTTAACCACTTTATTATTAATTATGGCATGTTCGCAACTAATTGTGGTCTCTTTCTTAAATGTGGATTAACCACTTACAATTATTAATACGGGCTTTATTGACTCTTTAACTAACTATGACTATGACTTGACCCTATTGGGTTTATTACATAAATAAAGGGGTTAGGGTTGGACCCTAACATGCCCTCCCCCATCAAGAGCAACCTCGTCCTCAAGGTTGAAGCTGCGAAAACTACTGAAGAATAGTCGCTGGTTCCCAGGTCACATCTTCTGGAGAGGTGTCTTTCCACATGACGAGGACTTCCTTGATCGTGAGGCCGCGTAGATGTCTTTCACGAATATCGAGGACTTGTTTAGGTTGGAGCCAAAGTGAACCTTCCTCATCCAATTCGAGTAAACTGGTTTGAATTCTGCAATTGTTCCCCACCATTTTCTTGAGGCATGATACATGGAACATTGGATGGATTTTTGAAGTTGGTGGCAAGGCCAGCTTGTAGGCTACTGCTCCAATGTGCTGAAGTATTTGATAAGGTCTGTAGAATTTTGGAACTAATTTCTGGCAACCCTTTTCTTTGAGTGATGTTTGCTTATATGGTTGCAACCGTAGGAACACCTGATCCCCTTCTTGAAATGTGCGCTCTGAACGATGTTGGTCTGCCTGTTGCTTCATTTGATTCTGAGCTTATTGGAGATTATCTTTGAGAGGAGGTAGCATGGCGGCACAGTTCTGTAGGAGTTGATCAACTGCTTGCACCTTAGAAAATCCAGGGATATAAGAAATAGGTGAAGGTGGGAGTTGCCCATACACTGCTTTATATGGAGTCATCTTGGTGGCTTCATGATAGTTAGTATTATACCACCATTCAACTAAAGGTAGCCATCGTGCCCATTAATGTTGATTTTCTGAAGTGAAGCACCTTAGGTATGTCTCCAAACATTTAATGACTACTTCAGTTTGACCATCAGTTTGGGGATGATAGGCAATACTTAGTTGGAGTTGGGTGCCTTGTAGATTGAAAAGTTCCTGCCAAAAGTTGTTGGTGAAAGTCGGGTCATGATCAGACACAATGGAAGTTGGCATGCCATGTAGTTTGAAGCTCTGGTCCATGAAAGCTTGAGCTACCAAAGTGAGGGTAAATGGGTGGGGTAGAGCGCAAAAATGAGCATATTTAGAAAGTCTGTCCACAACACCATGGTGACGGATTTGTTGCCCAACTTTGGGAGACCAGTAATGAAATCCATAGAAACATTTGTCCAGACGGAGGCAGGGATTGGCAATGGTTGTAAGGTTCCTGGTAACTTAATTGCTTCTCCCTTTTGGCATTGACACACATCACATTCAGCTACAAAAGTAAGAATGTCATTTTTCATGCCCATCCAAAAGAAAGGACGACGAGTGTGAGCACAAGTCTTCTGAAAGCCTGCATGCCCTGCAGTGGGAGATGAGTGCAACTTTGCCAAAATGCGAGTTTTGAGGGTGGATGTCAGTGATATAACTACTCGATCCTTGTAGCGAAAAATATCATCCTGCCAAGAGTAGCCAACTGAGGAATTAGGATCTGCTCTGAAGTTATTAATGAGTTGGGAGAGAGAGGGGTGTGAAAACCATTCCTTGCGGGCTTCTTCAATCCAATCTGCTATGGGAAGAGAGATTGATAACAGGGTGCTTTCATCCTCAAATTGGCGTGATAAAGCTACTACATTGTCACGCCCTTTCTTGTACATTATCTCATAATCATATCCCAACATTTTGGCCAACGATTAATTTTGTTGTGGCGATGATAGACGTTGCTCCAAAAATATTTGAGGCTTTGATAGTTTGTGCGGATTTGGAAACACCGCCCCAATAAGTATGGTCGCTAAGTATCTACAGCATGTAAGATGGCCATCATCTCTTTCTCATAAATAGATTGTCCTAGATGTTTCCCACTCAGTTGTTGGCTAGTGAAAGCCAAGGGTCGACCTTCCTGCATTAAGACAGCACCAATGCCAATACCTGAAGCATCACATTCAATCACAAAAGATTTGGTGAAGTCGGGTAGTGCCAATAATGGAGTGGAACACATGGCCTGTTTGAGAGCCACAAACGCCTATTGTGTTGCATCAATCCAGAGGAATGAATTTTTCTTGAGAAGGTTAGTGAGAGGTCTAGCAATGCGACCATAATTGCAGATAAATTTGCGATAGTAGTCAGTGAGACCCAAGAATCCCCTCAAACTCTTCAAGGGTTTTGGTTGGGGCCAATCTTGCATTGTCTGTATCTTTTTGGGATCAACCCTAACACCTTCACGATCCACAATGTGTCCCAAATACTCAACTTCTTCCACACCAAAAGAGCACTTAGACAATTTGACAAATAATTTGTGATTCCGGAGAAGTTGCAAGATCAAGTCTACATAATGAAGATGTTTTTCCTAGGTTAGGCTGTAGAAGAGAATCTCATCAAAGAAAACGAGGACAAATTTTCGGAGATATGATTTCAGCAGGTGATTCATGAGGCTTTGAAAAGTAGATGGAGCATTACAGAGACCACATGGCATGACCAAGAATTCATAATGGCCTTCATGAGTTCGGAAAGTAGTCTTGGGAATGTCTACTTCTTTCATGTGTATTTGGTGATAGCCAGAGCGAAGATCTAGCTTGGTAAAGAATTGAGCACCATGTAGTGCATCAAGCAGATCATCAACAACCGGATAGGGAATTTGTCTTTAACAGTGAGCTTGCTGAGGGCCCGAAAGTCCGGACACATGCGCCATTCCCCATCTTTCTTTAGCACCATGACCACTGATGATGAATAGGGATTGATGCTAGGATGAATAACCCCTGCTTCAAGGAGTTCCTTGATGATTTTTTCAATTTCATTCTTTTGGGCGAAAGGATATCGATATGGGCGCACAATAGGCAATTGGGCCCCTGGGACCAAAGTGATGCGATAATCATGTTCCCCTCTAGAGGGTGGAATCTCTTTAGGTTTGTCAAATACCTGCTGGTGGCGGTTTAAGACCTATTGCATCTCAGGATGAATATGAAGAGTAGTGGATTCTACGGTCTGGATAGCATTAATCTGGGCTACGACTCCATCATGGCCCTTTTTCAACAACTTTCCATTCGATGCGAGCTGATGATAGAAGGAGCACCTGCCTAGAGTCCACGGAATGTATGAATGTGGTCATTCTGCTTAAAGCTCATATATAACTCCTGGAAATCCATTGTGATTGGGCCTAGTGTGCGAAGCCATTCAACACCCAAGGCAATGTCACAACCACCCATGTTAATCGCAAACATGTGGGTCTTTAGGTGGTAGTCTCCCATCTGAAGTTTAATATTTTCGCAGCGGCCTTCACATTTCATTGTCCCCCCATCAACAATAAGGACCTGGAAATTAGAGGTTGCTCTTACAAAACAATGAATAGCTTTGGCGACTCGCTTATGGATAAAGTTATGAGTGTTGCAACTATCAATCAATACTACTATAGGGCGATGTTTAAGAAAGCCTCTGATTTTGAGAGTTTGAGGCGCAGAAATGCCTGCAAAGCATGTAGCGAGATAACTGGTTCATCTGGTGTCGCTGTGAGATCATTGTCCTGCTGGGTTTCCTCAACTTCGTCCTCTGGCCCCCCAAGAGGTGGGGCTTCCTCAGATGAGCTATGAGCAGTAACATCAATTTGAAAGAATTTTGGTTCCTTGCATTTATGCCCCGGGGAGTATTTGTCATCACAGTAGTAGCACAATCCTTGTTTTCTTCTTTCAGCCATTTCTGCTGGAGACACCTTTTGAACCTTAAGTGTTTGGGTAGGGCCCTGAGCCTAGGTGGAATGCCCCTTGGCTACGAAATTTGGACTAGTAGACTAGGCAGCTAAGGCAAGTTCTACCTCGACAACCTTTTTGCAAGCATCTATCCATGTAGGTGGGTGGTGCATCCGAACATGTGCTTGGATGGATTCTTTGAGACCACTGATGAAACACTCCAAGTAGAATTCCTCTCCTAGACCTTCTGTTCTGAAGGCCAGTGCCTCAAAGGCTGCAATGTAGTCTTTTATTGTGCCTGTCTGTCGGAGATTAGTGAGACGGCCCAAAAAATTAGATTCTCGGTCAAAGCGGTCACAAAGGGCTTTTGAGAACACCTGCCACGTTATGTTCCCAGGATAACATTTCACATGCCACTGCCACCATTGCCATCTTTCTTGGTCCAAGTAAAGGGCTCCCACACGTAGTTTAGTTTGATCATCGCGGATATCATTCAGGGTGAAATATTGTTCCATTTATGCTACCCATACTGTTGGATTAGAGCCATCAAATTTATACATGTCCAGCTTGGGTGGCCAAGGGTGGGAATGTTGGTGATTTCCATGGAAGTGAATATGATGGCTAGATTCTCCTTCGAGGTGTTCATCAATACTATGCACCTCTTGATGATACCCCGCTATGCTCTTGGTGATTAGTTGAAGCAGTTTTGAAATAGCGTCTAGTTGTTGCTTGAACGAATCCAACCTTGATTCAAGGCGCTAAATCTTCTCATTGGCCATGACTTGAGCTCTGGTTTCTACCCTACACAGATCTCGGTCACTGGAAGTCACTTCGAAAAAATTTAGGACCGCTCGAAAAATGAGGCTGACCAGTGAGTGGTACCACTGCGATTAGCTCGTCGCCCTGAATCTTATGGGCTAAGTCTCTTGTAAGCGTCCCGAGGAGGACTCAGACTTTTTTTTTACCAAACGGAGTAAAACTAACTCTACGAATCAATACTGCAGTGGCCAAAATCCAGAAAACTTGATCCTGCCCAATGTCCTGTGAAAATCGGGCCCAGACTATCGCAGCAACAAGCTTCACTGCGCAGAGCGTCAGATCTACCTGCAAAACCCCAACCGCTGAATGTGAGTTGTACTGCAGCGGCAAAACCCCAACTGGTGGATCTGATTGGTGTGGCGACAACAGAACCCCAACTGCTAGATCTGAATTTACTACTGCGGCAACAAAAACCCAACTGCTAGATCTGAATTTACTACTGCGGCAACAAAACTCCAACTGCTAGATCTGAATTATACTGCGGCAGTAGAACCCCAACTAGTTGCTCTGATCTGGCAAATAAGATAATAGGCGATTTTCAGAGAGCCGAGGGAACTATGGTCACAAAGGAATGTCAGGTGCTATAGATCGCAATATACGGGTCCAACAATAGTACTCGGCCCAATCTTTCAAGGCACTAACTAAGGAGGATCAACCATACCCTTAGTTGTACTACCTGATTACCCTATTGTACATGCGAGTAATCTCCCTAGGTGTTGTTCTCAGTGTACTGTAGTAGCAAGACAGCCGGCAATTTATCTAAGGTGAGGTTTCAGGTGAGCCTGAGGGGCTTCTGATATACCCAGAGGGTACGTGGAGTGTAGTCCGTGCGCGGTTCTGTCTAATGTGCTACTACTCGAAGGGGTACCCACGTGTTACAAGGGAGTCCAACAAGCGTGACCACCTCTTGTATTTTCTGCGTGCATGCCTCCCCAAATCCGCAGGTTTATCCACTCAATGACAGATCCTGTGGTTTAAAGACGCTACAACACGTCTCTACCCTAAAAAAATTGCAAAAATGGAGGTACCACGGCCCTGGAAAGTGCTCTGATACCACTTGTTATGCTCTTGACCTGCAAGAAATTCCAAAATACCAAATATGCGAAGAAATACAACCCAGAACACAGAATAAAATGAGAAAGACAGCAAGTATTTTATTACTCAGAGATAAAAGCAATGTTCACTTGCCTCTTCTAGGGGGCAACCTCCAGCAGAGCAGAGCTCGATTACAAAATAAGAATCGATGATCTTTCCCTTCTAACTACGACTATTTATAGCTAAATGACCTTCAACAACCTAACAAATAGTGATCATTTGCATAACATGGGTTAACCACTTTATTTATTAATTATGGCCCATTTGCAACTAACTGTGGTCCCTTTCCTAAATGTGGGTTAACCACTTACAATTATTAATATGGACTTTATTGACTCTTTAACTAACTATGACTATGACTCGACCCTATTGGGTTTATTACATAAATAAAGGGGTTAGGGTTGGACCCTAACATGTGGTCAAAACACCCCTAGTCAATGCTGGTCAAACTTGCAATAGACTTTGTAATTTTGGCCCTGTAATTCATCCTTCTACTGCCACACGTGTGAGGAAAAGAGATGCCCAATAAGTTGTACGAACAAATTAGATGATGAGAGAGAAGAATGTGTGAGATTAGATGATACCAAATGAGGCTTGAGGTGTCTCATATTTATACAAGTCGTTGAGGGTGAAGTGACACGTCTCTTGCGCTTCACGAGCCTACATGATGATGTCGCCGACTTTGACAATTTGCACATGTGTGGGCATAAATTCAAAAACACATTTATGCTTATCCAAATTTAATGATCTTTACGTCAATTTTGGTCCTCTTGAAAAGAGGAATTCAATGCAATAATTATCTCCATCAAATGAGCTACTCAAAGTGGAATTTGGCCCTAGTTGCCAATTTTAACAATAACCTTATTCCAAAATAAGGAGCATCCACACAAAATAGCTCATGTGCATATAATCTAATACAAATTTTGTGGTTAGGCACAAAACAGATGGGTGTCGTTCCATATGGAAGAATTATCACCGTAGGATTTTTAACTTGTTAATGCATCTCAAAATGTCCACAAGACACCACTGCTTGTCTCCATAGGACACCTTTGAACTATGTTGATGGAAAACAGAAGCTATTCATCAAACAGTAATTAAAAGACACATGAATGGGCTCTTCTCCAAAGGTCAGCTTAGAATTAGAATGATCAGAAGTGATTCAGTTAGTCAATGAACAACTAAAATACAGGTTACCTTTGAACTACGTTGATGGAGAACAAAAGCTATTCATCAAACAATGATTAAAATACACATGAATGGGCTCTTCTCCAAAGGTCAGCGTAGAATTAAAATGATCAGAAGTGATTTAATTTGTCAATGAACAATTAAAATACACGTAACAATACTCATATTAAAAGAACAACTTAGCACTTATGATGCATAAGCTCTAAAACCGAATTCGTTGAAATAGGCCAACGTGTCCCAAATCCGGCAAATCGGACACAATTCGTGTCTGGAAATCAGGACACATCATGTCCGATTGGGACAGATCGAATCTGCATCGTGTCCCAATCGGACACATTGTGTCCTGATTTTTGGACACGAATCCGGAAAAAGTGACCCGTGAGGCCTAAAAAAGGCAAAATTTGTTGTTCTTTTTATCATTTTCACTTCTCTCTTTTGCAGTAGGTTTGTTGTGGGTTTGTTGTGAGGGGCTTGGAGCAAGGAGCAAAGGGTGTGGGAGCGTTTTCAAGGAGATTCAAGCAACATGTAAGTGCATTTCCTCTCTATTTTTTTGCATTTGTATACAACAGTTTGCATATGCATTTCTTTTACAATTTTGTGCATTTTTTATTTATTCTTTTATAGTATTCATGGCTCAATCAAGGGCAACAAGGAAGGGGCAAAGAAAGGGGAAGAATGTCCTCATTGGAGATGCCTCTCCTCCCCCAATTTCATCAGAGTCTGCTACAAGTATTCCCTCTATTGCAAGTAATGTTGAAGAAAAACTTCCTTCTAAAGGTAACATTGAGAAATATCCCTTGTGGAAATATGTCACAAGAGAGGAAGGGCCAAGCAGCAAGGTGAAGGGAGGAGGCAATATGAATTGGAGATGCAACTTTTGCCACAGTACTTTCACGAGCACATATTTATGTGTGAAAGGTCATTTGTTGGCTTTACCAGGTTGTGGAGTTGGAGCTTGTGCAAAAGTTCCTTTACAAAAAATGAAAGAAATGGAAAGAGAGTTCAATGTTGGTATGGCAAATGTGGCTGCAAAATAAAATTAAAAATTAAAAAAAACCAAGAATGATGACCCCCTTCCATTTTTTAGGAAAGGCAGCAACAAATTCCCATTTGAGAGTTCTAGTGGGGGACAAGCAGCAAAAAGAAAGACAATTTCACTTGGTCCAGTGGGCAGGATTTTTCAAAAGGAGAAACGGGAAGAGATTGATCTCACCATTGCCTTTTTTCTATCAAAACTTCATATCCTTTAATGTTGCATGCTCACCTCTATTATTGAGATGTGTCGAGCTCTAACTCAAGGGGCTCCATCATGGTATGTGCCTCCTGGTTCAGAGAAGCTTAAAACCACATTGTTGACGAAAAAAAAAAAAAGTGCAAAAAATGCTTGAGCCTATTAAAGCATCATGGCCAACATCTGGGGTTAGCATTGTTTCTGATGAATGGACAAAGCCAGCATGGCACCCAATCATCAACTTCATGGTGTCTTCCTTGAATGGTCCAATTTTCTTGAAAGCAGTGGATACACTTGGAGAATACAAGGATATACAATATATGGGTGAGTTGTTTATTAAAGTTATTGAAGATGTAGGTGTTGATTCTTATGTGCAAATCATTACAGATAATTAACCTGTTTGCATAGTTGTTGGCATAATTGTGGAAGCTAAATATCCACAAGTGTTTTGGACACCTTGCATTGTCTATTCATTGAACTTAACACTGAAATCCATTGCTTCTAATATGCTTTGAATTGGTAACATTATTGAGGATGCACGGCATATTCGTAACTTTGTACAAAATCATACAAATGCCCTCACCAACTACAAGGAATACATCAATCTATCATTGTTGAAGATTGTGATACACAGTTTGCCTCTTCATTCATCATGTTGAAGAGGTTGAGGGAGGTCAAGACCGCTCTTACAACCATGGTTATTTCAGAGTCTTGGTCTTTTTGGAGAAAGATAGATCAAGTAGCCTCTAAAAGAGTGAAGGACACAGTGCTAGATGATGCTTGGTGGGAGAGGGTAGATTTACTTATTCAGATCATGGACCCTATCATTTCTTTGCTTCGATTTGTAGATACAAACCAACCCATCCTAAGAGAAGTTTATGAGGGATGGGATTCCATGATTGAGTCTGTGAGGAGCCTTATTTTACAGAGTGAGTGCCCCAAGTATGAGACATCACCAGAGGCCTTATGTGGTACTCTACAGAATATTCTTGTCAGCAGATGGGACAAGAATTGCACACCTTTACATTGTTTGGCTCACTCATTGAACCCAAAATACTACAGCTATGAGTGGTTGAATGGTGGGCCTTCCCGCAAATTCCCTCCTCACATGGATGGTGAAATCTCATAGGGGAGGAAAGATGCATTTCGGCGAGTTTTTCAGGATAGAGCACTGCTTGATGAGGTGGAAGATGCCTTTGCAGAGTTTTCCACTGGTACTGGTCGATTTGCAGGATATGATCTGATTAGAGACAGGGTGGCTAAGAAACACTATTCTTGGTGGATAAATCATGGGGCAACAAGCCCTCCTCTACAACAGTTAGCCATGAGGCTCCTCTCTCAGGTGACTTCATCCTCTTGTTGCGAGAGGAATTGGAGCACATATGAGAATTTGTATAGTGTTAAGAAGAGCAGGCTTGAGCAGTCCAGGGCGGAGACAATAGTGTATGTGCACACCAACCTTCGTCTTATTTACAGGCAGAGGGAAGAGTGGTTGAAGAGAAAGACAAAGATGTGTGATGTCTTTCCTGGTCATATGGGTCTAGACAACAGTGTTGAGTTGGCATTAACCAACATGGATCTCAATGATCCAATGCTAGACCTTGATAGATTTGATGATGGTGATATTGTAGAAGGGTCATCCTCCACACCAGCAGATGCAGAGACGACTTTGGATACAGGGGAGGAGGATGCAGCAGAGGAGAGCAGTAGTGACCATGATGATGAGAACAATAATGTTGATTTTGATGATGAATATGAGGATTGATGACTCATGAGTCATGAACTACCTACTGCCTTGAGGCTTGTATACTTGTAGTTGTTTTGCATTTTCTATTTCTATTTGCCATTGCCATTGCACTACCTATGTAACACATTTTGATTTTGATAACTTAATGAGAAAACTATAGTTCTCAGTGTTTTTATCTTACTATCTTGTCTTTCTCCTATTGGATCATTGATGAATTGAATATGTATTATCAGTTATGAATTTAGAATTTATCATTTATCATTTATGTGACATGTCACAAATTACAATTGTATTTGAATTTTGTATGTACTATGCATGCTATAATGTTACTAACTTACTTTGTAAACAGTGAAACTTACATCTAGATGAAGATCTATGTTTGAAATCAATGAATTTGTATCATGAATGAGAATTTGTATAAAAAATATCTAATTTTTAATAAAATAATATATAACATATCCAAACGTGTCATGTTCGGGGGGTCAATGTGTCCAAATCTGACACTCTAATCACCGTATCCGACGAATCCCGAATCCACGTGTCAGGTTACTTAGTGCATAAGTAATTTCAGTAATCAACCACACAGTGCTTCATTCCAAAACGCAGCATAAGCCTATAATAAAGAATTATAATCAGAAGGCAGCTTATAGCTCCAACAATGCAGCAAAATACAAACAAGTTTGTGGCATGTGGACTTGTTCAAATGAGTGGCCTGGAGTTACAATGATAGAGAGACACTTCGAACTCTACCAATCAGAGATTCAAAAAACAGATTATATGCTACACTAGCGCTGAAGTTGATTATAAAACGTATCTGCTACACTAACATTGATGTTAAGTCTATTATAACCATCTGCTTGAATGCACCTAATCTTAGTCAAGAGTTGACTGTTGAACCCAATGTATGCTAAGAACTACAATTTCATTTTACCATGTTGTCAGTTGGGACAATGAATATCTGGGTTCAATGTATGTTAGAACTGCAATTTCATGTTAGTATGTTGTCCTTTGGGATCATGAATATCTAGCTGAGAATTCTAGAGTGGTCTTCCCAAGGAGATTCTAAGGACTGGGATATCTGTCATTAGCTTCTCTAACTCCTAGTGTTTGTCACAAAGTCACTTGACTCGGACTAACCAACAACTCAGCAAACCCAAAATGGAGATTTGTTGACCCAACAAATTTGACCCCAATGGTATGAGTTTTGATCAGAAGTCAATTGAGTCGACTTGTTGAGAACCCACCACGCTCATTGGATACTTTAACAGTATTTATCTCTGTTACACAGAAATACACTCCCCCAATTTTTGGGACAGGGAAAATGAATGGGGAACGTAACTTTCCCCCCATGCCCCTTTTGGGGAAACTTGGGGAGGTGCAAGGGGAGCGTTTCCCTACATCCTCCTTTTGGGTAACTCGAAAAAGTGCAAGCAGAATGTTTTCCTACATCTCCTTTTGGCGAAACTCATTGAAGTGCATGGAGAGTGTTTCCCCATGTCCCCCTTTTAGGGAAACTTGGGGAGATGCAAGGGGAACATTTCCCTGCTTAGTGGGAGACGTTTCCCCACATCCTCCTTTTGAAGAAACTTGGGAAGATGCAAGGGGAACATTCCCTTTTTCCGTGGGAGACGTTTCCCCACACACCCCATTGGATGAAACTCAGTGAAGTGCAAGGAGAACGATTACTCACATCCTCTTTTGGGGGAACTAGGGGAGATGCAAAGGGAATGGTTCCTTTAATGGGGAATACTTGGACAGCCCCACAATGCAAATGTGAACATTTATTTCATAATTTCATTCTCGGTGACTTGTCATTGTTTCTAATTATTTAATTTTTTGGGGGGACTTTCGACAAGGTCTCCTATGTCCAGGAACTTAATGTTTTCCATCCCATTTCTTAAATTTTGGAGGTGTTTGGACACATCCCGTGAAACACCCCATCCATTGTCCTGAAAACTTAGTGCAACGTTAATATTCACCGAGGAAAGCTGTTATGACTAGCTAATATTGCCATAGACAGGGCCATCAACTTCAATTTTGCTTCTATCAAATAGCTTTCATAATTGGCGGCAACCACGGGAGGTTTAAGAGGCATTCATGTGTTGGTTTCACAATGTGAAAGTTGTATGACCTGTTTCTTAATTTGTTGAAGTTGGCTTCACTAAGACATTATACTTTAGATTTTGATCAGGCAAAGCTTAAACATCAAACGTAAATCCATATTTATTAGGTAGCTTACATTCACACTTATGACTTGGGTGATCTAGGACGATAGATGTCAGCCATAATATTTCATCAGGGTACAAACTAACAGTGCAGGAACCAGAAACGCAATGGTAAACAAAACCCAATGCCTTTTTAAAGTAGAGACAGGACTGCAGTAAATTTGCCATGGAATACATCAGATCCGCAGATTAACCAGAATTAGTAAAACTAGATTCCAAAATAGTAGAAAGCAAAACTCAAAAATTGCAAAAAAAACAAAATAGAACTATTAGGCTATTTCTCCAGAAAAATCCAGAAACCCAATACATGTGAAGATTCAGCCAATGAAATCAATAGCAAGAAATAGATTATCAATGGAAAGAGAATAAATTTAAGTACCCCGCTAGCAATAATGACGCCAGCAACGACAGGAACGAGAGTGAGATATGTCAACCAGGCCTCCCTCTTAACTGTTATGAGAAAGGCAAACACAGCAGTGAAGAACGGGGTAGTCGCCCCAACCGCTTGATTAAAAGAGACGGGCAGGAAACGTAAGGATATATTGCCGCCCACTACAGAGGCACAGAAAATGGCACTGAGAGTGGCGATCTTAGTGAACTGCTCCTGGGATCGAATCGGCTGCATGGGCACCATCTTAAACCAGACTATGATCAGATAACTGAGCAGAGAACATGCGGTCATGTGGCACATCGTCAGGAATAGGGGGAAGCGAAACCCATAGTTGCTCAGCAGGTACTTATTCAGCAAGATGACCCCGATGTTGGAGCTGAACCAAGCGCCTACTAGCCCTACTGTGAACAGACCTGATGCCATTGCCTGCCCTGCCAATCCCTCAGAATCCCCAAATTGCTCTCTGATTACTATCCAGAGGGTCGGGGATTGAAAAGGCCCGTCATTGAACGAATTACATGACCAGCGGATTCAATTGTGATGTGGGCGTTTGTTTTATTCGTTTTTTTTCTTCTTTAGAGTATTGAAAGAGCATACTGTGATGATGAATTTGGATGAATTCCATGGAAGACAAAGCAACATGCAGAAGATTCAATTGTGTTGTTTATTCTGCGCGCTCATTGCGCGCGGATTGTTTATTCTGTTGATTTTATTTTTTTCTTTTTCTTTTAATAACGCAGGATGGTCAACTAAGGTGCAAGTGTTTGGAGTTTTGAGTATAAATCTGTAGCAAGAGCCGTCCTCTCTGCATCCCGTCCTCTCAGAACCCAGGGACTTCCGCCGGCGTTAAATATTACATCAAAGTACCATCTCACCGACATAATGGGACCTCGAATATGTGGAAAAGTCCGGCATTGGGTGAATATCGTTGTATTGGGGTTTACATTGTTTAGGTTGGGATAGATAGTGTCATTAACTGATATGTCTTAGTTTAACTAGTCGCAGGGATTCTCTGTGATGGAAATTTTGGTCATATTTAGAGAAAATTCGGTAAGAATTTTTGTAAATTCAAGTTATAGTTGTTAAACTTCAAAATTCTAGGTGTCTTAGACATTTTTTATGGCGCTGAATCATTTCCACCATCAAAAACATGATTAAAAAACTGCCTCTACAAGATTTTTTGAAATTTTTTTACCTAAATTCCAGCGACTTTTCGTCGTCCGACCAATTCCTCCGCTTTGTTAAATGACTCCTTAACTTATCGCTGAAAATGAGTTACTTGCAAATGGGCATTAAATGCGCTGGCTGTTATTGGTTTACTATTGTATTTTTAGCCTAGTTCATTTAATGCTCATTGGCCAGTGACATATTTGTTGCCATTAATTTATAATATATTAGGATATTTTGCTATTAACTTACAATATATTGGGATGTTGTCAATATATTAGGAACTTACAATATATTAGGATGTCATGTAATATAAGATTTTACAATATATTAGGATGGCATGTAGTATAAGATTTTGATGAAAAATATTTTATTATTTTCTAGTATTGTTTTTATTATTATGAATTAATTTGTCTTTTGGAGCAAAAATATATATAAGGTTAAATAATTTATTTTTTTAATATATTAATTTTATTTATTCAAAGTTTGATTGGTTATTTTTGTTTTGTTTTTATTATGTAATGATGTTTCCTTGGTTGATTGTGTGTTTGTAATTGATGGCGAATACACCATTGTCATATTAATTATATTATTGAAAACAATCAAAGTATATATCGTGGAATGAAAAGAAAATTGTGCAGATAATTAATTTGTGATCGTTATACAAAGCTAGTCACCACACTCTTTCAATTAAAAACCACATGAGACAACAAACTAGTGTCGTTTTCTCATAATTTAATCGCCAAAGATTTGACACTACGCACTAAAATGGGTAAATAAGGAGTTCTATCAGCGTCAAAAATCTTTCATTAACCACATAACCCCCAAAATGGATCATTGTTGCTCATCGAGAATCTTCACAAATAAATAAGTTAAACAACAACCAATGACATATACCTCATTTTCGTATAAACGATATTGTTGAAAAGAATAGAATGACAAAAACTAAGCCAATAATGAACTCTTGACGGCTTATAGCTTATGATAAAAAATTGCATGCACTAGTTTGTTGTTGACAATTTGTGTTTGAGCCCGATCCATATACATTTTATCAACTTGCTTGATTCATCCATGAAATTTGAGTATTTAATTATGATAACATTTTCAGAATTATATAAGCAGGGTCAGTTTTAATGTTTTATGTAAAAATCATTTGACCAATAAAATACTATTATGAAGATAGTTACCAGTAGATAGTTATTTGCACATTATTTTAGTTGATGGGCTACTGTAGGCTCAAATTAGGTAATTCGAACTCTTAATGAGTGTATAAATAGGAGAAACATGAATTCATTTGTATCATTGCTTGGATTGGATCATTCTCTCTCTTAAGAATTTCACATTTCTTTCTTGGACGACAAAATTGGAGCATATATGAATTTTGATGTTTGGATTGGATTTTCTTATCTTGGAGCTTCTTTATTGGCAAATGTATTGATGGTTGGATATATTCTCTTACATGTAAGTACAACTTTGATGTTATTTTCTTTTGCTTTGTCATCACATACATTGATCAAAGGATTTTTGCTATTTTAGGGCTAATTGTTGCATGCATTCACTGCTTCATTGTAGAATTATGTTTCTATATAGCATATCTTTATGTATGGGCCATGTTTGTTCAATGAATTTTCCTAGAGATCGAAGTTATCTTGATGAGCCATCTTCATCTGCAAGCAAAGTATAAATGCTTTAAGGTCACTTTCTTTTTATGCCCTAACATTGGACGAAGTTGCCCTTAGAGCCTCCTTGAGCTAGAAATGAGATCCTTCTTCATAATTCCTCCTAACTTCATATCCCTAAAAGGAATTAGGCACTGGTCCACCGTTAGGTGATCACCTTAAACATTTTCTTAACCTTTTTCCCCCCTTTCCTAGGTCTAGCAAAGTTGGGCCACCTAGGGCGTCACTTTCTCGACAAAGTAATCATAGAGAAAGTTCGATCTCCTAGCATCGACTACGCTAGTGTGTCCTCAAGGTCTCCTCCAAATTTGAAGAAATATCAATGGTGGGATTGTGAGATATCCCAAGCCCTAGCTCTGAGATCAAACTTTGCCCTGGTGTTCCCTAGGCTAGTACCTCATAGGATCAATTTGACACCTTTAAGTGGAAATTCTTGTTTTGATACTTTCCCCTTCCTTGTCTAGGTTAAGATCATCATTAGTTGCTAAACTCCCTTCCCTTAACCTAGGTTGGGTCCAGTTGGTCTCGTGTGGTCCCATACCTTTGAAAAGTCAAGTTTTCAAGAACCACTTGAGATACCAAGTTCAATAAGGATTTTAGGGATTGGGAAACTCCTTTACAAGTCATATCCCCTCAACTTAGCCCTTAATTCTCACCTCCTTCTCCTATAAAGCCTTGTACCTTGTTTAAAGAGCAAGCAAGCTCCATCCTTGACCTCCTTCTAGGAAAAGAATCATTAAGGTCACTTCACATCCATTTGTTGATTCATCCTTCACAAGTGACTCTCCATATATTGGGTCTCCTCCTAATGGTGAAAGTTCATAAAGAGTAGGGATTCTTAGCTGAGGTGACAGTGGGCTAAGTCTCCGTTGTTGCCTTTGATCTAGTAGTTGTCCCTTAAGGAGTCACTTTTGCCCCCCGTGCTATTTTGAGCGGTAATAGGCCCCATTTCCATAACTGGAAATTGTAGGTCGGGTCACATCATAGTGACACTCAACTCATGTTTACCCTAAAGAGGTTATAAAAGTGGGTAGAGGTGGGGTGGGGCGGTTACAGGGTGGTATCAAAGGGGGTTCGTTCTCTTTGGGTGATATCTAATACCACAGGTTGGTATCAGAGCTAAGTTGCGTAGTGGACCGCGAGGTAAATGCATATTGTTAATTGCGTGTTAATTGTATATGTGTCTAATGTGCATGTATTGTGGTGCTTATGATTATCATGTATATAGTTAGTGTTGCAATTTTGTGTTATCGTGCACCATGTTGATATGTTGGTGTCATTACATATATATTGTGCTAATATGCGCTGAGTTGTGTAGATGAGATAGCCTCCCTTGAGATACATTGAGGTATGATTTTGATTATGTTTCTATTTGGTTTATCTAACATGACATGTTTGTAGGAAAGAGAAGATTAGAGATGAAGAGCATAATGGTGGACTATGGTTCACATGACTCCCTTACAAGCTTGATTTGGAATCAATGGAATGGGAAAGGTCAGTTGAGCAGCAATGACAAGAGTATTCTCCTGATCTAGTAGATAGACTAAGAAGTTTGAAAGAAGAGATCAAAAGTTGCAAGGTAGACAATAACAGGTTGATTGAGGCACAGGAGCTTTCCAAAGCTTATGAAAATCAAGCAGAAATTAATGCAATCATCCTTCAGAGTATTTCAGATTTGCAGAAGCATGGACAAATGGGGATCAATTATGGATAGGAGGAGAAGACTAATGGGGCATATGGTAGCAGGTCTCATAGAGGACACATGTTGGACAAAGATGACATAGTCAGAGGTGGCATATCTTTGGATACACCTAACAGGAGGGGTAGTACTTATGGATTTCATTCTAGTTCTGGTTCCGAGAGACACCAATTCCATCAACGCTATCATCCTTATAGGAGGAGTGAGAAGAGATATTTGCCAGAAGAGTTCAAGAAAGCTAAGCCTCCTACATTTGATGGAGAGATGAAGAGATCAAAAGATGCAAAAGCATGGTTTCTTCGGATGAAAAAGTTTTTTAGAATGCATGCGTATAAAGAGAACATGAAAGCTAAGATAGCTACCTTCAGTCTGAAAGGGAAAACATATATCTGGTGGGAAGATGTGAAGCATGTCGGAGGCATTAAATAAGAGGAGTTGATTTGGGATGAGTTCGAGAGACTTTTCAAGAAGTATCTATCTAAAAGATAATATAATGATAAGGCTAAGGAGTTCTATGAGCTGAAGATGGGTTCTATGATAGATGATGAGTACACTAGCAGATTCTTGGAGTTGTTGAGGTATGTGCCTTATCTTAAGAATGAGAAAGCAAAGATTCAAAGGTTCATTAGTGGGTTACCAATGGCATTCAAGAACCGAATTGAGTTTGATGAGCCTCGGTCAATGGAGAAATTCATCAGAAAGCTAAATCATTGTTATGAACAATCAAAGCACAAGTCTGAGCCTAAGAAAAAATGGAAAGTGAATGAGAAGACTAAAGGAAATTGGGCTAAGAAGCGAGGAAGACTTTGGGATGCAGGTGACAAGGAGAATGTAGCGTGATACAAGAAGTTCAATGCAGATGAGAGAGGACATGGGTCCTAGTCTGAGGAGTAGAATAAGAGCAATGGCAGAAAATCTTTGAGATGTTGGTCTTGTGGTGGAGAGAATCACAAGAGTGAGCACCCATCACATCAGGGTGACAGGCCTCAGATTTACAGTGCTCAGGATGCACAAATAATTGGAGATGTTGGGCAGAGTATTCCTCGGATTTATGTAGTGGTGGATAATAGGCAAATAGATCATCAGGCATCCATTATTAGGATGGAAGGTAAGCTCCATGATTAAGTTGTTTTTATTTTGATTGATCTTGGATCTCACTATAGTTATATCAGACCTGACTTGGTGGATAAGTGTGGCTTGAATAAAGAAGTGCATGTAGAATCTTGGTTGGTGCAGTTGGCTACAGGGACCAAGAGAAGAGTTCATCATTGGGTGAGATCTTGTGCATTTGATCTGAATGGTATACCTACATCAGCACATCTAAATGTTCTTCCTTTGGGATCATATAGTATGCTTTGGGTATGGATTGGTTGTTCATTCACAGGACTAAAGTGGAATGCTATGACAGGGCTATTGAATATATGGATGACGATGGGGAAATGAGAGTCTCACAGGGAAACAAGAAGCCTACATCAATGGGAATGGTTACAACTATGCGAGCGAAGCATAGCCGTAGGAAAGGATGTTTGTTATTTGCAGTGCATATCTCCAATTATAAAGAGAAGGATGTTGAGGATGATGAAGTTTTGAAGAAGTATCCTATTTTGCAGTAGTTTTAGGATGTGTTTCCTACAAAGATTCTAGAGTTAACGCCTCATAGGGAAGTGCATTTCTCTATTGTGTTAGTACTAGGAGCAACACTAGCATTTAAAGCACCTTACAGGATGATACTCCGAAGTTGGTGTAGTTAAAGTTGCAGCTTAAGGAAATGCTTGATAAGGGATACATAAGGCCAATTGTATCGCCTTGGGGTGCACCAATATTGTTTGTAAGGAAGAAGGATGGTACTCTTAGATTGTGCATTGATTACAGACAGTTGAGCAAGGTGACCATCAAGAACATGTATCATTTGCCACGAATTGATGACTTGTTTAATCAGTTGAAGGGAGCAATAGTGTTTTCAAATATTGATCTGAGATCATGATATCATCAGGTGCACATCAAAGAAGAAGACATCTACAAGACTGCATTCCACACGAGGTATGGGCATTATGAGTTTGTGGTGGCTCCTTTCAGTCTTACTAATGCTCTAGCCACTTTCATGTGTTTGATGAACAATGTGTTTCATCCTTATCTAGACAAGTTTGTGATAATGTTTATTGATAATATATTGATATACTCCAAGAATGAGGAGGAGCATGCAGAGCACTTGGCAACAGTGTTGAGATTGCTGAGAGAGCACTAGTTGTATGCAAATCTTAACAAGTGTAGTTTCTTTTAGACTCAGATTCATTACTTGGGACATGTTGTTTCCAAGGAAGGGATAGCAGTGGATCTGGAAAATATTAAATCTATCATAGAGTAGCCAACTCCTAGGAATGTGGATGAGGTTAGATCATTCATGAGACTAGTAGGTTATTATAGGTGGTTCATCAAGAACTTCTCAAAGATAATCTATCCTATCACATCTTTGCATAGAAGAGGGAAGAAGTTTGAATGGAATGAAGAGTGTGCAACTAGTTTTGAGCAGTTGAAGCATTTTCTTACAAATGTTCCAGTTCTGAATATTGTAGACCCTGACATAGAATATGTGGTTTGTATAGATGCTTGCAAGGAAGGACTTGGTGAAGTCTTGATGCAAGAAGGACAGGTGGTATGCTATGAGTCAAAGTATTTGAATGAGCACAAAAAGAACTGTGACTCATGATCATAATCTGGTAGCTATTATTGAACAACCCAAAACAAAATCAACTAATTAACATCAAGTGCAAACTATGAGTAGCACTTACCTGTGGTTGAAGTCTGCTTACTGCAACAAGGTCTTGGGGATGACTCTCCACCTAACCATAGGCTCAATTGCGCAAGGATTTGCTACAACTGGCCACCCCCGAGTCCTCAATCAACGTACTACTGCCAGTGACTCCTCTGTCTTAGAACACTATTCTCCCAAGAGAATGAATGATGGAATACTTCTCATCTTCCTCACCATCTATCAAATAGAGCAAACATTAGAAGGGGAACCACATGCACACACTCCATGTGTCAGCATGCAATTCACTGCTTTCTTGTTTTATTATTTTCTTTTTACTTTTTGATAGTTTTACTGACTTTTACTATTTTTCTTGTTTTATTCTTTTGTTTTTACTTTTTGATAGTTTTACTGATCTTTACTATTTTTCTTGTTTTATTTCTTTTATTTATGTTTATTTAAAGCATGTAATTAATTTATTAATTTATTATTATTCTTTATTTTTATTATATTTTTTTATGTTTATTTTTTATAATCTTATTTAATTTTATTATTTTTTTTTATTATTAAGGGACATTACATTTATTTTGTTATTTATTGTATCATGTAACAGTCTCAGCACCCTCTCACTTCAAAGGGCATTCTGGGCGCTCTCTTACCAAGAGCCAGCCTGAACACCCATCAAAATATAACTATGCAGCCAGTATGCATTGAAAAAAAAAAAATTATGTGTATAGCGAGGGTTTGTAGAACAAAAAAAGGACATGTAGCCTCCTGGAAGTAACGATCCTGTCACTTTCAAAACAAGTCGAGTTAAAAATCCCAACAAACAAAACAATTTTTTATTTTTTATTTTTATTTTTTTTAAGATGCCCATAGGCCCTAAGGGTTGAGCCTACCTCTGATACCATATGTAACAGCCCAAAATAAACATGTAATTAATCAACTAATCAACATCAAGTGCAAACTATGAGTAGCACTTACCTGTGGTTGAAGTCTGCTTACGGCAACAAGGTTTTGGGGACAACTCTCCACCCAACTGTATGCTCAATTGCGCAATGACTTGCTACAACTGGCTACCCCCGAGCCCTTAATCAATGTACTACTGCCAGTGACTCCTCTGTCTTAGAACACTATTCTCCCAAGAGAATGAATGATAGAATCTTGGAATGATGGAATACCTCTCATCTTCCTCACCATCTATTAAATACAACAAACATTAGAAGGGGAACCACATGCACACACTCCATGTGTCAACATGCAATTTACTATTTTCTTGTTTTATTCTTTTGTTTTTACTTTTTGATAGTTTTATTAATTTTTACTATTTTTCTTGTTTTATTTCTTTTGTTTTTACTTTTTTTATAATTTTACCAATTTTTACTATCTTTCTTGTTTTATTTCTTT
>APFE031006939.1:106795-136556 GCA_000404065.3 Pinus taeda
TATTATTTTTATTATTTATTATTTATTATTAAGGGACATTACATATTATTCATACGTTGAAGATGTGGAGACATTATCTTCTTGGCAAAAAGTTTGTTCTGACGAGTGATCATAGTGAGTCGAGGTACTTATTTGACCAACATAATCTGAATGCCAAACAAACTAGATGGTTGGATACTCTCCATGATTTTGACTTCGAGATCAGGTACATCAAAGTGAGGGAGAATGGGGTTGCATATGCTCTCAGTAGGAGAGTGCAGGTGAATCGCATTTCAGTTGTGAGTTTGTATGAGACAGATTTGCAAGAGTAGATCTTGCATGTATAGCAGCATGATGAGAGGTACCAACAACTGAAGTAGAAGTTGCAACAACAGGGTGAAGGTGATAGTGTTGGGAAAAATATTGAGAGGAGGGGGGTGGTGAATCAATATTTTAATTCACTTTAACTTTCAATTTCATATACATAATTTTGTACGTTATTGTTCTTAAAGAAACCTGCTTATGTACGCGACTTCAAAGAAGAAAAACAACTTATATCTAGTTTACTAAATTTTCATGTGTTCCATCAGATGATTGTCTTTAAACATTGCATCAATAAATAAATAACTTTCCAATATGCAGTAAAGATTAAAAAAAAGAATCACAACATATAAGCAACACACATAGAACACCAGGATTTTAGTTGGAAACCCAATGTGGGAGAAAACCATCGTTGTCGTTGTCTTTGTCTTCTTTCTTATTATATAAAGAAAAACTTCATTATGTTTTTGTACTAATGCAAATTCTTACTAGTATGCGGACACCCACCTGCAGGAGTCTACAACCTCCACTCGTTCTCCAACACCCACTGGAAGGGAACCATAACCCCCTAAACTCGTTTACCGGTTCCTACCAGAAGGGAGCTCCTTGCCACTTTCTGAAGGCTGCAACCCTCGGCTTCTTGTGGACCAATTTTCATAATGTTTCAGACTGGCTCCATCTGTCAAACAATCATCAAACAACATGTATGCCACCTTTCATCATATTTTCAAACTGGACCCACACCAACAATAAACCCAAACAAACATGACAAACTAAAACATTAAATCTAAGTCGCTGAAGTACCGTAAATCAACTAAATTTTTGAAGCATCAAACCATTGAATGTAAACATCGGAATATGTACGCGTCTGTTCTTCAGAGAACCTGCGTATATACGCACTTCCATTGCATAAAACCTGCGTGCATATCTCAAATCAATGAGAACTGAAAATACTATCAAACTGAATCATTGTGTCAATCACTGAATCACAACAGTTATTGCCTTACTCAAAAAACCCAATCATAATGCAACATCATCATTGATTAAATACCAAGCCACAATCCAATTAACCCAATCACTGCCAGATACAGATCAAGACATCATTGATAGACAATAACAAATAGAACAAAATTCATTAATTGTGATCATCAAGCAACACTACAAACCCTAGCATATATATGCAACTTTCATAAAACAAATAAGCGTATGAACATGACCACCATGCATGACTCCCGCATATATATTTCAATATACTAAGTAAATTATTGCATAATTTATGCGCTACTTTACTAAACGAGGACTGTGTATGTACGCGACAAATCATAAGCAATATGGTGTATAGGTCTTGAAATTACTAAATCAAACATTTGTTGCAACTCACAACATCTGTTAAACCCATATCTCGACACACATCACTCTATTTAAATCAAACCATCATCATAGCTACATATCTAACATTACAAGCATAAATAGATGAAGCAAGTATTTTCATTAGTCTTCACAACACTTTCATATTTATCAAATCTGAACCATCTCCTTGCTTCTGTAGGTTTTAACCCCATACAAAAATTACCTGCATACGAATTCTAAGAACAGAAAATAAACAATGTGAGAGCATAACACATAAAAGACATATACACAGATTTTCCCTTGGATCCAAAAATCAGGATTACCAGCTTGATTTTTCATTATATTCCTTTCAATGTTACAATACATATATATACATGCCGAAGCATCCAATACCATGGACCGAAAACCATCGCGCCCAAAACCATGTGTGAAAACCATGCACCAAACCATAGGTAGGTCCACCCACCTAATATAGGGTCCAAAACCCCCTGTGAACCCCCCCCCGCTGCACAGTCAGTGCAACAAAGGGGGGCTTTGCCCCCTCTCTAAGTCCCGTTAACTAGGGGTGCTAGTCGTGGAAGAATATAACACAACCTAACAGCTTCCTAGTGCACACCTGTTTCAGATCAAATCACACATAGGTAGATCATTTACTTGCACACTTAACACCTTGATCTTGATCTTATATAGTTTTAGTCAATACCTTAGGTAAATCTCTTGGTAATGTTGTTAGTATTCTTTGACACGATCAAATAATCGTTGTCACTCCAATTACTATGGATCAATACCATGGTAAGGACCCTTGGTATCCATATTACCATGGTTCAGATTATGTACGCGACTTTCACATAAAAGACCTACGTATGGATGTGACCCTTATTCATAGAATCCATTTATACTTTCTCAAACTTCACATTTATCCTCAATTTGTAACTTAACTAACATTTCTTTGTCCATATCATATGTAGCATTAGTACCAATCTGCATGAGTTCCATAGTCATCAATATTGACATCAAGTACATATTTGTTAAGCAGGTTTCCATCAAGGACAACACATTAGCCATAATACCAACAATATCCCCCTTTGGACTTGATGGCAACCACTTTGGTGTTTGGAAACTACCTACAAACACACCTACAAACACCAAGTATTCTCTCTAAACACCTCTCTCCAAACACCAAGCATCTCTCCCCCTTTAACATCAAGGGCAAATGGCTAAACTAGGTTGAATGAAGTACTTCCCTTGTAATGTTGATCGTTATAAGTCTGATATGTTGAATATGAATTATGAAGGTTGCATATTGACCATACTTCCCCTGAGCATATGTTTGGACCTTCTAAAGATATACAATAGAGTACAAGACTTTATGACTCAACCAAATGTGACATTTCTTGTCACCAATGACTCATGATTACATTAGACACCCAACATATTGGGGTTACATATAAGACCGAAATTTTACATCAATGTCCCAACATAATGGGATTACATACAAGACTTGATCCCAATAGTCCATACATGACTGAATTTTACAATTATTTACAACATGGGTCTTTTCATGACCTTTACATCAAGAGACATATATGACACTTATAACCAAAACCAAGGACCCCAATAATGAGGTAGCAAGACCATGATAGTCATCATCAACCACCATGCACCATATAGGAATCTACAACATAAACATCTGATAGCAACAACATAAATGACAACAATATGCATCCTCATCATCAAGGAGTAGTGTAAGATAAGTCTGTGTAGCATCAAACTCTCTAATGCCATCAACATGTGACCAAATGTGAAATGCTTCCAAGCATCACCAAACAACTGTAGTAGAAGCATAAGATAATGCAATAAAGCTCTATCAGAAACCACCCCACTTGACCTCATGTTATCAAGGTCATTACACTCTCTCCACATATGGCAAGAACCACAATCCTCAGACATCAATATCAAACACCATAGGCAACATGTACATGCATCAATAAGAGATGTACAAAATCCGTCAACCAACATCAACAACGACCATATCATACACATCCTCCTCATCAAGTGTATCAAGTAAGATTAACACACAAAGTGCAACTCAAGCAACATATAGGCATCATCCATAACTTCATCACATGCAATCCATGCATTACTAAAAACAAATGACATAATGATAGCAACATATGTATATTCAATAGTAACAACAGTAACGACCATAAATCAATAATGATATGTACTCATCATAATCATCATCATGTTCAAGAAACCATAATGCCAACAATGCACTAGTAGAATCATAACAGATGCCCCCCTTGAACTTGTGCCAACTTTTCATCATCAACTCTGGTCACATTATATCCATCATATTAACTAGCCAATCCATCAACAACAACAATAGCATTTTGTAACAACATCATGAACCAATCATCATTCCTAAGCAGCATAAGGGTATCACCAACAGACTGCAGCAAACCAATGTTAGAACTAGAATACCAATAATGAAATGATGAAAGCATATAGGAAGCTCCCCTTAAATTTGTGCCACTCATTTTCCATTACTGAGAGGTATACGCAGTTGTCTAGCTCAAAAACTGCATACATATGCAATTGTCTTTCATACCATCTCCGTACAAAAATTAAAATATAGGAGTTTATAGCCACAACTCCCCCAGAACATGACATGCCTGTTAGAATAATTAGCAGAGTGAAGAAGCAAGAATCATTCCCAATTTATGTCTAAGATATTCAAAGGAATCACAAGGAAGTGACTTTGTAAATAAGTCGGTAACTTGTTCCTTTAAAGGAACATATTCCAACTTGGCCTTTTGTTCAAGCACCCGCTCACTCAGAAAGTGGTATTTGATTGGAGTGTGCTTGGTTTTTGAGTGCATGAAATGATTTTTAGGGATACTTATGGCACTAGTGTTGTCACAAGGAATAGGTACAGATTGAGGACAAGTGACTTGAATATGTTGCAATGTTTGGATCATCCATAGAAGTTGAGTACAACAAGATGCAACAACAACATATTCTACCTCAACAATCGATAAAGTGATAGAACTTGCTTCTTACTGAACCATGAAATTAAGCGACGTCCCATATAGAATGCTTCTCCACTAGCACTTTTGCAGTCATCAACATTACCTGCCCATTCTACATCTGTGTAAGCATGAACTGCGAAGTCTGTGTTTTTGGGATACCATAGACCAAAATCTTGAGTGCCTTGAAAATACTTGAATATCCTCTTGACTGCTTGGAGATGTGTTTCCTTAAGATTTGCTTGAAATCGTCCAACTATGCCAACTCCATGCATAATGTTTGGTCTTGTACCTATAAGGTAAATCAAGCTACCAATCATAGATCTATATTCTAGTTGATTAACTGTAGGAGAGTCGTCATTTTGGTTGATATTGCATCTTGTTACCATTGGTGTGCATACAGGTTTGCAATCTTCCATTCCATATTTCTCCATAATTTGTTTGAGATACTTGGTTTGAGAAAGAAAGATACGATCTTAAGTTTATTGAACTTGAAGAGCAATAAAGTATGTTAGTTCACCAAGTAGAGACATTTCAAATTCTTGCTACATAACTGAAGCAAATCCTTGACTCATAGATTCAACATTGCTTCCAAATATGATTTCATCTACATAAACTACTATTATCGAAAGTTTGTCTTATAATATATATATATATATAATATATATATATATAATATATATTATATTAATATATATATATAAATTATATATATTAGATAGATATATATTGCTATATGCAGATCCCTTTTTGAATCCTTGTTGTTGAAGACACATGTCAAGATGATAGTACCATGCACGAGGCACTTGTTTTAACCCATACAATGCCTTATTAAGTTTGCAAACAATATTTTTATATTGCCAAGAATGAATCCTTTAGGTTTTTCAATACAAACTTCTTCTTCTAGATCCCCATTTAAAAATGCAGATTTAACATCCATTTGATATACCTCAAAGTTATGAAAGATGGAAAATTCAAGAAACATTCTTATGGCTTCAATTCTAGCTACAGGTGCAAATGTTTCTTCAAAATCTATCCCTTCCTGTTGAGCATTGCCTTTGCATACAAGTCTTGCTTTGTTTCGAATTACTTCTCCATTTTCATTTAGTTTGTTCTTGAACACCCACTTTGTCCCAGATACACTTTTATCATGAGGCTTTGGTAGTAGTTCCCATGTATGGTTCTTTTATATTTGATCAAGTTCTTCATCCATTATCTTAACTAAACATTCATCTTTGCTTGTTTGATTTACATTTTGAGCTTCAATTGTGGATAGTAAGGCTAAGTGACTAGAATTCCCAACAAAAGTTCTCATAGTTTGTATTCTTGCTTATTTTTCACCTAGAATTTGAGATTCAGGATGATTTTTCTAAACATAACTTGATGGTATCTTTTATGATGTATCAATATTATCATTTACTTCTTTTGATGCTTATCTTTCTACTTCTCCTGCAACATTTTGGATTGAAGTAGGGAGAGGTTCGTTATCTAGTTTTGCTTCCCTTTTTGTACTCGTGGATGCTTCATGAGTGAAAACATCTATGCATTCAACAATCTTTTGAAGCCTTTTATTGTAACATTTATATCATTTTATTCTAGAAGAGTATCCAAGGAGGATTCCTTCATCAGCTCTAGATTCAAACTTTCCATGTTTATCATCATTATTCTTTATGAAACATTTGCTTCCAAAAATTCTAAAGTGTTTGACAGTTGTAGGCATACCAAACCAAAGTGCATATGGAGTTTTATCATTGTTTACTTGAACATGAGCTTTGTTAAGTATATCCACAACTGTATGTATTTCTTCTCCCCAGAAGTTGTGAGGTTATTCTAACTCATCAAGCATGGCGCATGCCATTTGTTGAACGGTTATGTTTATTCTTTCCGCCACTCCATTTTGTTGAGGAGTTTTAGCTATGGAAAATTGTCTTTTGATGCCATGTTGCTCACAAAAATTGAAAATCTCATATGATATAAACTCTTCTCCTCTATCAAATCTAAGACATTTGTTTTTTAGATCTAATTCATTTTCTACAAAAGCCTTGAATACTTCAAACTTATCAAATACCTCATCTTTATACTTTAGTAAACCAATCTAACACATTCTTGTAAAGTCATCAATGAATAATATGAAGTATTGTTCACCACGAGGATACTTCTTTCTCATAAGACCACATAAATCAATGTGAACAAGTTCAAGGGGTTTACTTGAAGTACCTTCTTTAGATTTAAATTGAACTTTGGATTGCTTACCAAATTGACATGATTTGCAAATGTTATTTTTCAGGTGGAGAAATGTTGGGCATGTCGCGAACTACTCCCATCTTGCTTGATTTTTATAATTGAGAAAAGTTGAGGTGACCCAAACTTTTGTGCCAAAGGCAACTTTCTTCATATTTGCTAAGAAAAATGCTCTTTTCCGCCCTTTAGGACATAGAAATTACGTGGAGTTTTCATTCCCTTGATTATGATCTTACTTGTATCTAGATTTCTTACTACACAATTATTTGAGCTGAAAATAACTTCATGCCCTTGATCACACATTTGACTAACACTTAACAAGTTATGTCTTAACCCATCAACAAATAATACATTCCTAGCCTTGACCTTTTTCTTTAAAATCACATATCCTTTCCCTTTGATAGCAGCAAGTGAGTTATTACCAAAAGTCACATTTTTTCTTTCTTAATTTTATCAAAAGAAACAAACTTATCTTTGTCACCTGTCATATGCTTTGAACATCTGCTGTCAATGTACCATAAATTCTCTTGATCTCCTGCATACAATGCTAGACCACAATTTTCAGAGGCAATAATTTTCTTTTTCCATACCTTGGGTGGTATTGTCTTTTGTTCATGTTGATAATATGACTTCATCCTACTTCTGAATTTAGTTTCTTCATGACCAATGTTATTGCAAATAGAACATTGAATTTCATTTTGAAGAGGTGAGAAAACATTATAAGAAGATTTCTTTGTCTCGATTATATTTTGTTGTTTTTCTGCTTGTCTAGTCATAATTATTTTATAAGCAACACAATGAACTACTTTATGACCAAAATTGTGACAATTAAAGCATTAACCATTGAAGCAAGAATACCTGGGAGTATAATACCTTCTTGAGTAGCTTGATTTTTGTTCATGGTAAGGTTGTTTTACATGGAAATGATTTGATCCTTCATTCTTTTGCTAAGTTCTATAATTCTGATGATTGCTTCCTTTTACCATATTGACGTAGATACATGTACCTATTTCAAAAGATTTCATAGGTTTTGATGTTTCACCATTTGGGTTGTATCCAAGGCCTATCTTGATTAGAGGAGATCATTGCACTTTAATGATTTATTCTAAAGTCTCATATCCTTTAGCAGATCTAAGATTTAGAGCCTTTGTTTTATCAAGTCCCTTTCTTAGACCCACAGTTTCAAGTTCTAAGTTTTCACGGTGCCTTTCTTTTTCTAGAACTTTTTTCTTCAAAGCTTCTTCAACTAATTTAGCTTCTTCTAGACATATTTTTAGCTGAGTTATTTCTTCAACAAGAGTGTTTTTCTTATACATATTGATTTCCTTTTCTTGATTATTTGTATAACCCCAAGTCTATCAATTTCTTCTAGAGAATCCATAAAGACATCATCAGATTCATCTACACATTGTCCTTCAAATGCCATAAGTAATGGATAATTCTGATTTGGTTCATCATCCTCATTATTAGAAGAATATTCACTATCTTCATGAGTATAAAAAAAATCTTGCTATCCAAATTTCTTTTAACATTTCTCTTTGGAAAATTATTCCCTTTCTCATGATTTTATTTATAAGGACATTTTGTGTCATAATGACCTACTCTTCCATAGGCAAAACATTTAAAAGGAAGCTTACCTTTGAACTTGTCAGTTCCTACATGAAGTTTCTTCATAAAATTCACTTCTTCTTCGTCTGAAATGTAATCTATTTCCTTAGGCTCTTCCTTTTCTTTCCCTTTGTTTGTAGCTTTGAATGCTGCTTCTCTAATATTTGATGGACCCCCTTTTCTCATCCCATAAGCTATTAAGATCCCATGGAGTTGCTCAATAGTGATATTCTTCAAATCTTGCATTTCTTCAATGGTGGATAATTTGGAATCAAACTTTGAAGTTAGATATCTTAAAATTTTCTCAATAACAGTAAAATATTTTATTTCGTCACCAAGATTTTTTATTGAGTTAACGATCTCATCTATCTTAAGGAAAAAACTTGCAATACTTTCATCATCATGCATTCTAAGAGTCTCATATTGAATTCTAAACATTTGAGGTTTTGCACTATTTACCTTAGTGTCACCTTCATAGCTTTGGACAAGTTTGTCCCAGATAGCCTTTGCAGTATTCAACTGCATGACATTCACAATGCCAAGCTTCCTAAGATAACATTGAATGCCTTTGCATTGATCTCATATTGTTTCTTCCCTACTGTTGGGCCTTACTGATGTAAATCAGGCTTCAATTTCTCTATCAACCCGACTAGGTATGCTTAGAGGCGTTATCTAATCTATATAGATCTAGAAGGATTTAGTTTCTAAATAATAGATTAATGTGGAAAAATCAACAATTCTCTTTTACAAAAGGTTTCTCTTTGTCTTTTTAACACTTAAGCATTTACTTAAATGAAACAAATCTAATTGTCTATATGGAAAACAGAGTCCTAATTACTTATCACACAAAATAATGAATGAAATATGTAGCTTTGGAGATCAACAATAGTGGAACCTCTTACAAGGTTCAGTCAACAAACTACCAATTGAGCTCTGCAACTACAAATCACAACCAATGAACAATAAACTATAGATCAAGCGATGAGATAAAAACCATGAAATAGCAAGCAAAATTGTCAATTTCAAGATGAATATCAATTGAGATTTTCTTACAAAACTCTTTCACAACAGATGTGGATCTCTTCAATTAACAATGTCCAATATTATAAACTTGTAGCATATGAATTAAACGACAATTCTAAGTATCAAATCTATCTATGCAATTGTAAAAGAGAATTCAAGGAAAAGTGTACTAGCTTTGTAGTGGGGGCCCTCCACACTTTGAAAACACACCTTAGACTAATTCAAATGAAGACAACTACTGGATCTGAAACATAAATATGTACTCCAACACTGTATTTTTGTATTCAAGTCTAGAAATCAAAAATACATAAACTGTGTTCCCAAGTTTTTCATGTATCAATAACTACTAAACTACATAATTTTTCTTTTGAGTTATTTATGCTAAATCTTCACAACAAGAGGAAGCTATTCGTACTCCTAATAATCCTAATGAAATCCTAACAATTACATCAAAGGAGGTCGAATTAGTTCAGATCCTCAATTTGAGCAAAATCCCAAAAATAGCAAAGTTTGTTCACAAAATCTGGAATTTCTGCTAAAATGGTTGGTTTTGACCAGCGTTGACCGACCACCTAGAATCTTCAAATCCGAGAGTGGATAGGTATTCCACCATCCTTGTACATTTAGGATCAAACCCCAGGTCCTCGAATTTGCCATTCTTTCCTGAAATATGTCAAACCATGGAACCATTACAGGAAGTTACAACAACTTGTAATTTTCTAGAAATTTCCAATTTCAACACAAAAATTCCTAAGATTAATTCCAAGATAAAAATAATGGAAATAACATTATATCAATCAGTTTCTACGGAATATGGAGGAAATTTAAAGGCTAAATAAAGGAAAATGATGAATAAAAGAGGGTTTTTTTACATAAAATAATCAGTCATAAATTGGTACCAACATCTCCCCCAAACACAAGACTTTGCATGTCCTCATGCAAATGAATTCTAACCTGTGAAACCCTTTTCTCTGCTTCTGCTTCTGCCTCATTCTCTGCTACCTAGAGTAAAGCATCGATGTTCATCTGGGCCTTGCATTCAGTTTTCAAAATTTGGTATGTAGTTTTGATGGCCTTCTTCTATTTGTATAATTTATAGGCCCTCTTACCAATCTGAACCTTATAGGCTTGGAGTCTCCTGACCTTCTTCTTCAACTTCTCATTTTCATCCCGAAAATTTTTACTTTGCGTTCTAAGGGTTTCATTTTCTTTCTTCACAACTATTTCCAGCATTTCAGACTTGATAAGTTGTTGCTGCAGTTTTTCAATTTTTCTTTCCAATTTCCTTTTCTTTTTGCCAGAAATTTTTTGTTCCTGTGGTTCTTCCTCCTTGCCCTTTGTTTCCAATTCTTGTATATAATCATACTGAGGCTACTGTAAGATGTCATCTGCTTCCAATGTTTTCCTTTTTTGTCCAAATTTAGTCTTCCTAGACCTCCTTTCATAGGTGGTAAAAATCTTATCCTTCTCAGCTTTCTCAGTTTCTTCCCTTACCACTTTTCTAGTTTTTACACTGCTACTAGATGGAGTAGAGATATTAGGCATGTGCTCTGAAAATTAGTCTTCTACATCATCCACATCAACCAATAATACTGAATCTTGTTGCTTTTCTTGTTCCTCTTCATCTGCTATATATTCATTAGCAACCATAAAACTTTTCTAGGATAATCCTATCTTCTGCAATTCAAACTCAATTAAGATTTTCACCAAGCCAAAATGATATAAGCTATTGTCCATGTTACTTCTTTGTTTTTGTATAGTTTTGGGCATCTTAGTTACTCTGCAGAAGAAAATAAGGTAAATTTATAACACAATCTCCCCTCAGATGCATCAACATTTTAATATGATAAAGAAACAATATATTGTATCCGCCCTCACATGTTATGAATTTTTGAATCACATAGACTATTTCATCCCAAGGATGAACAAGCCAACTCCTAAGAATTCCTTTCGTCCAATTAACTGCTGATACTTTTGATTTAGATACAAAATGTGTCGATGATTTCTCCTTAAACTGCTTAGTTTTGAAATATTTCTCTCCCTCTGGACTTATACCTATAGCTTGGGCAATTATCTCCTCTAAAACTCTAAAGGATAGGTTTCCTACCGTGGCTCTCTCTCCAGTGAAAGAAGAAGCAAATTCCCTGGATGTTAACTCATTATGGCCATTAAATTTTTCCAGAAAAACTAACCACTGTTTTGCTCTAAGGATGTCTGCACAGTCTTTATGCAGTTTAGAAATATCAATTTGTTCCGGTTCGGTTCTATTTGCCATGACAATTATTTTACTTTTACCCTACTCTCTAAGAAAAATTGACCACGGTTTTTGAAAAAAGAAAAAAAAAACTACCTGGTCCTACACTAACCTGAATGCTGTTCTTTTGCCTTAAGTTTCTCGTCTCTGCTGGAGTGAAAAAAACTATTGTCTTCAAATGGAATCTCCTTCTTAATTCTCGGTTGGTCCTATATAATTTTGCCCTTAAGACTCGTATGTTGACATTTCCATTGTCAACATACTCGTAGCTTATGTTATTACGCTTCACACATACCCCAAGGAGGGTTTCTCATGTGTTTGGGGTTCTAGAAATAGAGAAAATGCTTATCTACGCGTTCGGCTTGCTCTCCTTATTACAATTCATGCATGCCTCAAGGAGGATTTCTCAGGCGTTCAGGGTTTCTAGAAACAAAGCAATGTTTTTCGATGCATTCGGGCTTTATCAAACATTAATGAACACAACGTTCAACACTAATGAACCTTTCCCACAACGTTCAATAGTAATGAACCTCTCCTTCAGCACAATACTTAGTAATGATAAGCCTGATGGTTATGTGGAACAGTCACATTCAAAATGATGAGCTTCGGCATAATGGCATGGTATGAACCCTGGCTGAGATCGTGAAGAACTAAGGAATCCTTGTTATAATGATACTTTGTCATAATATCCCTATTATGAAACTATCCGTTGATCCTTGTTATGATGACACTTTGTCATATCATCCCTTAATACCCTTTTCAATCAAAATGTTTCATCATAACATGCATTTCATAAAAAAAAAAATTGGTTAAAAACCATAAAAAAATTTGCATTGCTATTCAAATCTTTGAATGTGGACCGTGTACTTCAAAAATGTATGATTTGAGACTGTGTTTGACTAGATCTAACAAAGTTTGTTTTAGTGGATCTGTTGGCCACATTTGCCTGATGTATTGGAGTATAGGCTTAATGAATCGAAGTATTATGTACATGATAAAAGGAAATAGGATATATCTATATATAATAATATATATATATATGTAAACTATATATAATTATAATATATATATATAATATATATATATATATATATAAAGTGGGGTAGATAGTTTTGAAGAGTAGGAATAAATCCTACAGGAATAGAATACTAAGTATAGGTTTAGGAATTAGGTTATTCGGATGAGTGAAGGATAGGCTAAGTGAATATGATATAGGATAGGCTGCATGATTGAGAAACTGAAATCAATAAATATCATTAACCACTATTTGAAAATTGAAATTAATAAAAGAAATTCAAGTATTAAAATGAAAATTTCTTACAACCTTCAGATGTTTCCTTGCTGAAATTTAACCCTACTTGACTTATTTGATGTGTACAGTACATGAAATGATTTGATGATGCAGTCTTCTTCTTCTTAACAGGTCTCTTCTGAAAGATTATCAAGCAATAGGTCCCTCAGCTGATGTGCTCTAAATTTAGATTGAACAAATCCTTCTTGAGAAATAATGAATACCAATCCTCTGTTGAAAATTCCACTGAAAAATGAAAATAAAACAAATTCCTTCCTCTGCTATAATGAAATTATGAAAATAACAAGATGAAAAAGCATGAAAAAATTCAAAGTTTGTCCTCCCCTGCTGATCATATGACTTGTCCTCAAGTCATCAATTTTGAAATTCAAATAGTCAAAGACTTTATTTTTGAAGAACAAACGAAGTAGTATGAATTCTTACTAGCAATTCCTCGGTTTTCCTATAAGAATTCGAGTTTAGAGTGTGCCAGAGTCTGGTTTTCACATCTAAACTATATTTATTTATTTATTTTAATTTTAATTTTAATTTTTTATTACTTTGTTTTAAACTTTAAAGTAGGAAAATGACTAAGGCATAGATATCACAACAGACTGTTGTACTATCTAAACCTCATTTTGCTGTGTCACTGTTTTCATGAAATCTTCTTTGGTGACAGGCTTGTGGTAGATTTTCAACCTGTGTCCATTTACTGTAAATGTTCAACCTTCTTGGTCAATGGTTTCGAGTTTGATTGATCCATTCTAGAAAACTTCAAGTATTTCATATGGGCCCATCCAGTGTGTTGTAAATTTGGCTTTATAATCTTTAAATTTGGAGTCAAATAATAGAGCCCAGTCACTAACTTTAAACTCCTTCGTCTTGATTAGTTTATCATGCCATTGTCGTCTTTGTTGTTGGATCAGTGTTGTCCTTTCTACCGCTTGTTGTCTCATCTCATCCAACTGATTCAATTGGATAATTCTTTCTTGTTTTGCTTCAGCGAGTTCGATGCCTAAGTCCATTGCCAATTTGTAAGTATGTATTTTAAATTCTATTGGCAGCATGACTTCTTTGCCATACACCAACTGATAAGGTGTAAACCTTGTTGTGTTTTTCCAGGTGATTCTATATGCCCAGAGTGCCTCATTGAGATTATTTGCCCAATATTTTTTGTTTGTTGCCATTGTTTTAGTTATGGTCCCTTCCAGTGTCTTGTTTGTAGATTCCACTTGGCCATTGGTCCGTGGATGATAGGGTGTACTTCTTCTGTGTTTGATTTTGTACTTGTCAGTGGTTTCTTGAACCAATCTAGAAGTGAATTCAGTCCCTTAGTCTGTTACTATCTCTTTGGGCTCTCCATATCTAACAAAGATTTCTTCAAAAAGGAAATTGACTACTGTTTGCTCAGTTGCCCTTCCAAGTGTCTTTGCTTCTACCCATTTAGTCACATAATCTGTACATACCAAGATGTACTTTTTCCCTTTGGAAGGTGGATTAATGGGTCCAAGAAAGTCCAAAGCCCATTTTTCAAATGGCTTTAGATGTACTTGTGGTTGTAGTAGCATCTCATTGGAGGTAGTTGGTCTACCCATGCGTTGGCAGTTGTCACAACTTCTCAGTTACTGTGTAGTTGAGTTTAGTATGAGTCAAATTTTTACTAATGAAGTAAATGGCATAAGTTAAACCATCATCTTTCTTCCCTAATGAAGCCCCTACTACTGTATCAGATGCATCAATGGAGATGTGAAAAGGTGAAGTCCAATTGGGTCCCCTCAAAACTAGAGTTGTGGACAATTTCTCTTTAAGTTTCTCAAAAGCATTTTGACAAGCATCATTCCAATTGAAAGATACATCTTTTGCAAGAGGATTAAACAAAGGCAAGGCTATCTTACTAAAGTTTTCAATAAATCTCCTATAATAGCTTGCATAACCAAGAAAGCTTCTTACATCTTTTTGATTTGTTGAAATTGACAATTTAACAATAATTTGAATTTTGGTTTGATCTACCTTGATTCTCTCGGAAGAAACATGATGTCCTAAGACTATTCCCTCATTCAACATCATATAACATTTTTCATTGCTTAAAGACAAGTTGGTTTCTATACATCGTTTGAAAACTTTCTCAAGATTTTGCAAAGAATGGTAAAAGGAATCACCATATACTGAAAGGTCATCCATATATACCTCAACACATTCATGAACCAGATAAGCAAATATTGCTAATACTGCTCTCTAAAATGTTGTTGGAGCATTGCATAAGCCAAATGGTAAAACTTTGTAGGCATATGTGCCCCAGGTGTTGGGTAACGAAGGCCCCGCGTAACGGTTTTGGTACTTAAAGCCCATAACTTAGGGTAATGATATTGTAAAGTTCTGTGAAGTGTGCGAAGCGCGAGCTGTAATAGGTCGAGTCAAAGGGTTGTTTGCTCGAAAATAATGTAAAATAATAGAAAATGAGTCGGCCTGCCCATGGTCCGCGGACCATGGGAATGTATAAATAGAGCAAGGCTCTAAGGGTAGAGGGTAACTTTTTGAAAAAGATCTAATGTATTATGGGTTTGTAATTGCAATATTCGCTCCGAGTCTACAAGTACGAGTCGTGGGTGTTAGTAGATAGATAGAGGCCCTGCAGCTGTGTGCGCAGAGGCCTAGTAGAGTCTGCAGCTGTGTGCGCGGACCCCTACAGCTGAGTGCGCAGGGTGGAATTGGAATGTAATGGATCAAAGTTAATAAAAGATAAGTTGTTCTGGATTTATTGTGTGTTGTATCATAGATCTACATGTTTATGCTTATATTTTGAGTTTATGCCAATTTGTAAGATTTATGGGTGTGCGCACTGGTTATAACTGTTGAATGCTTGATTAAAGACCTTAAGAACTAGATCTGATCTATAATAACCACGATAATAATAAGAATCTAAGAAGTGCCTCGTCATCAAGCTATGCGAAGGCCTGACAGCTGAGCAGAGTAGTGCGAGTGCACAGATCGGTTCGCGACCCTTTCAATCCCCATCAAGACATCCCTAGGATGCGGAAACCTGGTTCCAGCACCCTCCCCTACTACCTCAGGTGAGACTTTAGTCCGCGCTCCGCAGATTGTTTCCTAAAGGGCCGGTAGTGTGGGATTTGTTTGGCTAAAACACTTCCGAACCTGGGTCAGGCCCCATCAAGCCAACAAATGGTTCCCTTGCCTGGACCGGGATCTGCCTAAGGGATGTTTGATGTCAGAATGCTGGAACCCTACGAAGAAAGAGATTGAATATTGGTTGGATTAGAAGCTGCACGAGTTCGTGGTATAGGAAAACAAAAACCCACAATTATCTGAGAAGAGGCAGCTGGATTGCTACATATATACGGAGATCCACGAGATCTTCTTTGCGACCTTCTTGTTGGAACTGTATGAGTGGATCACGAGGCTAGCTGACAGTCTGGGAAGGTGTAAGTTTGATCATCCGATAGTGTGGACTCTAGAGTTGGTGCGCAGGCTAGAGGCATATGAAGATAAAATCACACGAGTAGTAGATCATTGACTGGATCGGATAATAGGAGGGTTTATCACTGAGTTCGCGATAGACATAATCGTGAGCTACAGCGAAGCCGAGCGACGTTTTCTCAAAGGACCGCGAGGTAAGTACATCAAATCATTGAATACCTGGATTAAAATGTTGTTATGTGAAAAATGGGTTATGTGAATCCATTGATGTCTGGGGTAACACGGAGCAGAAGAGGCTACCAAGGGATCGAAGGAATAGAGAACAGTCCCTTGATCTCACTGTCGCAAGGAAGCGAGGAGGAGCTCGTTGGGTTCTCTCTGAGAAGTGTGGTCTGGTTGATAAAGCATCGCATTCCATTGTTACTACCACCATCCACACCATCACCCACTTCACCTACATCAACCCCATCTTCACCTACCCTCCTCCACCACCTCCAAGGGTTGGAACGACGAGTGAGATCAAGTTGCCTGTATTTAGAGGCATAGGAAATGAGGAACCAGACTAGTTTTGGTTCGTGGTAAAGGCAGTATGGGAAGCCTAAGGCGTTATGGATGATAACATTAAAAAGGCTAATTTGGTGAGCGCGTTGTAGGATTGCGCGTTGGCATGGTATATAAAGCACTCTAGTGATCATCCAAATGCAGGAATAATGAAGATACATGATGCATTCAACAAAGAATTTAGTCGGTCGAAATCAGAGACGCAATCAATCATCGGGTTCAAGGAGATCGTGATGCTGCTAGGTGAAACCCCTTGGTATCTGGATCAGAGACTGAAGAGTACGATCCATGAGGCTAACATGACGCTGACGGATGTGCAGCACCGCACGTGGTTTGTGGCATCTTTGACACAACAGCTAAGGACGGCGCTGTCACAGCAAAAGATCTCAACCCTGGCTAAAGCATTAGAGATAGCGATGAGGTTGCATGAAACTCCCATACAGGATCCTGGATTGGGAGTTCAGCAAATCCACGTGCAACTACAAAACCTATGCTTGGAGATGTAGAATTTAAAACAGGATAGGGCGCCCCGGCCAGAAACGCGAGATGAAGTGAGGTGCATAAAATGTAGAAGCCAGGGCCACGATAAGGATCATTGTTTGGTATTCGTGAACTATTTGGCAGGGGGAGGGCCAATGCCATTGAGATCGGAGGCACAGGCAGGACCTAGTGCGGTGCCCACGCTCTGGTGCACGATCTGTCAGGTAGGAGGGAAGCACACGATGGACAACTGTCACCTATTGCAGAAGTTTACACAGACCCTCCAGCAACTATTTTGCAATTTTTGTAGATCGGTGGGCCATAATGAACGAGACTGTCGGAGTTATGAATTGTTGATGGACCGAACATCTGCCTACAAGATGTCGACTGAGACGCGAGGTCAGGATCCAGCTGTAGCAATAGTGCGCGGTGGGTTTCAGGGGTGAGGATGAGGATGGGGAGGAATGGGACCTAGACAAGGTCGTGGACAGTTAATTTGCTACAATTATGGAGGACCTAGGCACAACGCGCTTGATTGTACCAACCCAACTAGAATATTGTTTCCATACTGTGAGCAGTTCGATCACGAAATGATAGATTGTCCCACATTGATAGCACAGATACGCGAGAAAAAAGAAGCACAGCCTACGCCAACGCATAACGTCCAAATGATGAGGTTCGAACCGCGAGAAGAAGACCCCAATGTGAACATGATGCTTAGAAGTGGCACTGCCATAGGGGAAGATAAAGGGAAACAACTTGAAGAAAATATATGGGTTCGCAAGGCCCCTACAAAGCAACCTGAGTTCGACTTGGAACGTTCAAAGGAGACGTTTATGGAAGCTAAGAAGAGCTTCGCGGAGGTCTCTACTTCAGGTAGTAAGGATCAACCCAAGCTGGAAATGGATCCCTCTATGCTAACTACCTTTTTAGGGACATGCATAAAGCTGCCACGAGACAATAAAGCAGTTAAGGGATTACAGGAGCTAATAACTAGGTGCGCAGGGTTAGGCGAACTGCGCGTGGTCTGAAAACTAGCAAAGCATGCTTTGTGCACCAAGCGAGAAATTCGATTGACAACACAGATTGGCGACTTTGAGATGGATCAGGTCATCCCGGACTTAGGTTCAGATGCGAATGTGCTACCTAAACAGACATGGGAATGCATGGGCAGGCCTACATTACAATGGGCTCCTATTCAATTACGAATGGTGAACCAACAAAAGATCTTGCCCATGGGGGGATTGCAAGGAGTCATAGTGGACATCGAAGGCGCGAGCACACAAACAGATTTTGAGGTAATAGAAATTGTGGATGACAGTAACCCTTACCTCGCATTGTTAGGAATAGACTGGGCCACAGATATGAATGGAGTCATTAACTTAAAGAAGCGGAAGATGATATTTGAGAAAAAATCCCTACGCGTAGTTATAACGCTAGATCCAGCTGAAGGAGCATGCTACACTAAACCTGTACGCGACGATGGAAGTGATGATGACTTGGATTATATCTACAAAATAACTGTGCGAGATTAGGATTGGGTAAATCCAACTGAGGAGGGGCGAATACTGTGGGTGTGCGCAGATTCCTCAGATTCAGAAGAAGAAGACGAACACTGGCATAATTGGTTGAGCTAGGTAACGACGCTAAACTGTAATATGATGACTAAATCACTATGTTGCGTATCCGTTCAAGATCAAGATCTACCGACGTATGATGGGTTGACAGCGATGGAAAAATTCCTAAATAAATTTGAGAGCGCGGTACCAAAGCACCAGAGGTTCGATGCATTATGATGGGCGTTGCACGCAATGCCTGCACGTTGTGGGGAACACATGAAGGAACCTTTGAAGACTGGTGCAGCTGCAGGCGAATGATGCCGATAAGGTTTAGGAAGCCGGAACTACGAATAACTGAGAAATACGATAGACGTGATGACCCACGCATGCAGCTCACCAAATGGATCAAGGCCTATGGAGAAGAACCCCAGCCGGAGTGGGTACACTTATTTTATCATACCCTGGATGTCATCCCAAGGAACTGGTATATGGAAATAGAACTTCGACATGGTACCGACAAATGGGATATCTTGTGTGAAGGATTTTTATTAACGTTCTTATTCGAGGACCAATGGATGGATACTGTTGACGATGCGTTGCAAGTTGTAAAATCTGCCATTTTTAAAATACCCCTGGAACCAGAAGAAATAGTGCAACCAGAGTGGTCGCATCAGTTGAGCCAGGCCCTAGAATGTTACAACATGCAGGTAGAAGATGATGATGATGACCCCAGAAATGTCAATATTTCGGAAACAAAGGGGAGTCATGAGGTTCGTAGACCAGCGATCGAGGACCTAACATCACTGTGCCACTGAAAACAAAACAAGTAAACATTGGTACGGAGGAGGAGCCAAAGTATGCAATGCTTGGGGACTATTGGGACGATGCCACAATCAATAAGGTCGTCGAATTACTTCGCGAATATCAAGACTTATTCCCGACCAAAATAACTGAGTTAAAAGGGATCCTTGGCGATCTAGGGATGATGAAGATAACTTTGAAACCGGACGCGAAGCTAGTTAAGCACCGTCCCTACCGTTTGAATCCAAAGTACAAGGAAAAGGTCCGCGAAGAATTGGACAAAATGCTTGTAGCCGGAATTATTGAACCTGTGGAAGAATCTGATTAGGTGAGTCCTATGACAGTGTAGGAGAAGAAACAAAAGGGCGAAATTCAAATCTGCGTGGACCTCCGAAAACTGAATGACACCTGTGTTCATGACCCGTTCCCGACGTCGTTTATAGATGAAGTTCTGGAGAATGTTGGTGGACATGAAGTGTACTCATTTATGGATGGGTTTTCAGGGTACCATCAAATAAAGATCGTGTCAGAAGATAGAAGCAAGACCACCTTCACAACCGAATGGGGATGTTTTTAGTACACGGTTATGTCCTTTGGGTTAAAGAATGCCCCAACAATATTTTCGCGCGTAGTAGTGGCCGCGTTCAAGGAATTCATCCATAAGTTTCTGGAAGTTTATTTTGATGAGTGCACTGTATTTGGGCTAGTCAAGAAACATATCGCGAGCTTACAATTGATGTTGGATACTTGCCAAAGGCACCAGATTGCACTAAATCTAAAGAAATGCACTTTCCTTGTCCCCTTCGGACACTTGCTCGGTCATGTGGTCTGCAGACAAGGCCTAATGTTGGATCCCGCGAAGTTGCTGTCATACTCAATCTGGAGGCTCCGCGAAGTGTCAAACAACTACGTGCCACATTAGGACACATTGGGTACTACCGAAAGTTCATTAAGAGCTATGCCCAAATCACAACACCAATGGAATAGTTGTTGAAAAAGGACGCTACATATTGTTGGAATGAGGAATGTAAGAGGAGTCTGGAGATTCTCAATGAAAAAATGGCATCCGCTCCCATTCTGGTCTTTCCAAAATGGGACATCGAATTTCATGTTCATGTTGATGCGTCGTGTATTGCATTGGGCGTTGTACTTACGCAGGAAGGCGTAGAAGGCATTGATCACCTGATCACGTTCGCGAGCCGGCGACTGTTCAAAGCTGAAAAGAACTATTCTACTATTGAGCGCGAGGGACTGGCGATGGTATACGCACTCCAGAAATATCGCCACTATCTTATGGGTGGGCACTTTAAGATTTATACTGATCATTCTGCGTTGAAATACTTAGTGAATAAGCCTGTGTTGGGGGGGCACATTTGTATATGGTTGTTACTGTTTCAATAATATGACTTCGAGGTCATCGTGAAGCTGAGATGCCTAAACGTGGGTCCAGATCACCTATCGTGAATTGAGAATGGTGAGGAACCAACCAATTTGGAGGAAGGACTACCCGATGCACAACTCTATGAAGTGTGTGTCGAAGACGACCACTTCGAGGACATAATCCACTTCTTAACCATAGGGACTGTGCCACAGGGATATTCAATTCAGCAGAGGAAAGAATTGGTGATACGCGCGGCGGATTTTACTGTTATTGTAGGGCACCTCTACAAAATGGGCAATGATGAAATATAACGAAGATATGTACTTGAAGTTGAGCGAGGGCAGATTCTTGCAAAAGCACATGGGGGTTTTGCAGGAGGACATTATGCGGGACGCACAACAACACAGAAGATTCTTCGCGCTGGACTATGGTGGCCAACTCTACATCAAGACTCAAAAGCATACTGTCGGGCCTGTGACGTATGTCAACGAACTAGGAAACCATCGCGGAGGGATGAAATGCCGCTCAATCCACAGATGACGTTGCAACCGTTCGAAAAATGAGCGATCGACTTTGTGGGGCCTATCACACCTCAAGGAAAGACGGGTGTGCGTTATATCATCACCGCGACATAATTCTTGACTCGATGGGCGGAAGCACAACTGGTTAAGGACTGCACGGCTGCTATAGCTGCGAAATTTTTGTTCGAGAATGTGTTAACGCAGTTTGGATGCCCATAAATTCTAATGAGCGACCGTGGAATACATTTCCTGAATGAAACTATCAGCGCGCTCATTGAGGAATTCCAGATATATCATCAGCAGAGTATGCCGTACCATCTGCAAGCGAATGGGACCGTCAAAGCCTTCAACAAGATTTTGGAGACTTTGTTGACCAAGGTATCTAATGCGCAGCGAAATGATTGGGATTTGCACATACCTGCTGTGCTATGGGCATACCGAACCACATGCAAGAAGTTGACCGGTCAGACACCTTTTCGGTTAGTCTATGGCACAGAATCCATCATGTCGATGGAATACATTGTACCCAGTTTGCGAATAGAAGCACTGACAGGCATGGCAGACCGCGGGGCCTTGGAGGAGAGACTCGTGCAACTAGAAGAACTCGAGGAGGAATGGCTTCTAGCAGGATTCCATCAGTAGGTACATAAGCAGCAAGAAAAATCTTGGCATGATCGCCATATCAAGTTGCGCATGTTCAAAGAAAATGATTTAGTATTACTATACGACAGCAAGTTCGAGAAATTCCCTGGAAAGCTCTGAATGCATTGGTTGGGACCCTATGTAGTCAAAGAAGTCACAGATGGAGGTGGTCCAGGTTGGCAAGCTTAATGGAGAGCTCTTCCCAGGCAGAGTAAATGGCAGTCGTCTAAAGCTCTATATGGGTGGGCTAGCTACCTGACTAACCAACTGAAGCATAGCCTCACCACTCCGGACAATTGAAAGAGAGCGCGGGACGGTAAAACAGTCTATTAAAGAGCTGCGTATGTCACAAGGGTCACGGTTGCGCAGAAGGGGCTGCGCTGCTGCATGGATAAACATGGAGGTGACCATTGCTGTCACTGGTCATGGCAAGATGTTTGAGTTTTGGCGAAAAGGAGCGGGCGGCGGGAAATTAAAATACGAAGTACGAACCAGATCCGGAACGATCTACCGTAGATTTAACGTTAATGCGCCATAAAAGGAAGGAACGGTTGAATTTGAACTTCAACACGCCTATAAATTGCAGGGGGTGTCCACCAAACGATTTGTGGTATCGAGAGAAGTAAGTTATTGTTCCTTCCTACTGGTATGGAACTGATGATCAATGACGCTCAAGGAATAAGCCCCGGGGTTGTAATATGGCCAATGGAGATGCAAGACCTTCTAGATAGTGTGATGTCAACGGCCGTGGACGCCGCACCGAGTTCAGCACCGACGGTAGGGGATGTATCAGAAATTCTTACACGCGAAGCAGAACTGGTCTAGATGCCGCCACCTAAACCATGGGCTGGCCGACAACCCACGAAAGATAAGGGAAAGACTGTGAATATTGAGACAAATGATGGAATTGCAGTTAAAAGTTTGTCTTTGAGGCACCTTGAAGATTGGGATCTCGCGGACATCAACATCTTTCTTGCAAAAATGCAACACAAGATGCAGCAGATAGTGCATATAGTAGACTAGAAATTGGAGACTTGTAATTGCAAATATTATGGGTTTGTAATTGCAATATTTGTTTTGAGTCTGTAAGTCCAAGTCGTGGGTGTTAGTAGATAGATAGAGGCTCTACAGCTGTGTGTACAGAGGCCTGGTAGAGTCCGCAACTGTGTGTGCAGACCCCTGCAGCTGAGTGCGCAGGGTGGAATTGGAATGTACTGGATCAATGTTAATAAAAGATAAGTTGTTCTGGATTTATTGTGTGTTGTATCATAGATCTATATGTTTATGCTTATATTTTGAGTTTATGCCAATCTGTAAGATTTATGGGTGCACGCACTGGTTATAAATGTTGAATGGTTGATTAAAGACCTTAAGAATTAGATCCGATGTATAATAACCACGATAATAATAAGAATATAAGAAGTGCCTCGTCATCAAGCTACGCGAAGGCCTGACAGCTGAGCAGAGTAGCGCGAGTGCGCAGATCGGTTCGCGACCCTTTCAGTCCCCATCAAGACATCCCTAGGGTATGGAAACCTGGTTCTAGCACCCTCCCCTACTACCTCGGGTGAGACTTCAGTTTGCGCTCCACAGATTGTCGCCGAAAGGGCCAGTAGTGCGAGATTTGTTTGGCTAAAACTCTTCCAAACCTGGGTCAGGCCCCATTAAGCCAACACCAGGGACATGTAAATGTTGTTTTGTCTTGGTCTTCTAAGGCTATGTTGATCTGATTGTAACTGCTAAAACCATCCAGGAAGGAAAATGACATTTTTCTAGCTAATGTATCCAAAACTTGGTCAATAAATGGCAATGGAAAATAGTCTTTAAGGGTGGCTTTATTCAATTCTCTGTAGTCAACACAAACTTGCCACTTACCATTTTTATTGGGAACTACCACTAGTGGAGATACCCATTGGTTGTCAAAGATGGGGTAAATGAAATTTACTTTCAGTAGCTTCTGCAATTCATCTCTTACAATCTCTTTAAGCATGGGGTTCATCCTTCTTTGTGGCTGCCTCACTGGTTGAATACTAATGTCTATATAGATATGGTGAGGGCAAGTTTCCGGGTGAATTCCATGCATGTCAGTGTAGTCCCAAGCAAATGCATTTTGGTATTTGGTTAGCAAATCAAGCAATTTTTGTTCTTGAGATGAATCTAAAAATGCTCCGATGTTCAGTGTTTTTCCTGGGCTGATTTCTACAACCTTGCTTTGTGTATTTGTAAGGGAGTTGATGGGAAAGATATCTTCAAATAATGTTTTAAGAGAATATATGGAACAAGTTTCCTGAAAGCTTTGTGCCAATATTTGATCTGCAATAGTGTATTGTTCATTTCTGAATTCCTCCGAAACATCAAGTTGAGAGATAAAATTTCTACCAAATCTTCATTAGTGTCTTCCCTGGAATCATAAATTTGATTGATGCTTAAAACAGATTGTATTTCTTCCCTATCATTGTATTTGTCATCTAGCCATAGGTTATGAATTATTTCTAGAGCTTGGGCTGATGGGTATAAGATAAGTTGTTTTCTCTCTGTTCCTCTGGAAATGATTATATTACCTGATCTACACCTAATATATGCATCAGCAGTTGCCAACCATGGTTTGCCAAGTATGAGAGGGTGTCCTCCTAAATTTGACTTTGGCTAGAGAACTAGGAAATCAACTGGATACTCCCAAGAGTCCAGTGAAACAATTATATCTTTCAGTATCCCTTCAGGAATGACTTTAGAGCGATCTGCTAATTCTAAAACAATTGGTGTTGACTGTAAATTTGTCAGCTGTAAGGTTTTCATTGTATCCAATGTCATGACATTTATTGCAGCTCCCAAATCAATGAGAGTATTTGGAATGGAGATTTTGGTGATGATTACCGTAATGCTAGGTATACTAGGGTCAACATATTTCTCCTTATAAATGACATTTGACATAAGGCCAGCTAAATTGCCAATAACATGAATGGTCTGTGGATTAAATCTTTTCTTTGCATGATTTTTAAGGCAGATTTCTTTGATGGCGTTGGTATAGATTGGAATATCCTTAATTGCCTGGAGCAATGGAATTTTTACATACACATCTCTCAGCTCATCCAGAACATCATATTGTGGCAGAGGTGTGGTTAATTTTGGTTGAAGTAACCGCTTAGGATAAGGAGGTGACTGCACTGTCCTAATTTGTTTGCCTTGTTCTAAATCATTTTGTTTACTGTGTGTTGGAAATTCATGTTCATCAGTTTTATTTGAACTCTCTTTCGTTGAAATAGGTGGAGGTGAAGGTTTTGTGTGAAGAGTTCGACCGGATCTAGGTTCTATGTTTTGCATAGGTAGAATTGGGTACGATGCTCCCTCATCCACACTGTACGTTGGTCTATCCAGTCGATTATTTGGATTAGCTACTCATTGAGCATGTAGCTACGTAGGTTTAGGGGGTTGATTAGATGGTCATTGTAGCTGTGGTTGATTCATTGGTGGAGGGTAGGTAAGGTTTGCTGAGGATTTTGCTGTTGATAAGCAATTGGTTGCTGAGGGTATTGATGTGTGCACTATGGTGGATATGGCTGAGAGTATTGTTGTTGATATTGTTGAGGATATGGGTTTGGAAATGACTGCTGATATTGATGAGGTGGTTGTTGAGGAAATTGCTGAGGATGTGAATATCCTCTCCATCCTTGTTGTGGATAAGATTGTTGTTGTTGATTAAACCAATTTTTCCGTGGCATAGGTACATTCCAAGAATTCTGAACAGGCATTTGATAATTTATTGGATTTGGATTTTGAAACATACCTGGAGGTCTTGGCTGCCATGGTCTCCAAGCTCCCACAAAGTATAAGTTCTCCATCTCTGCATTAGCTTCCAATTTATAACTCTGCAAAACTTTAATCTTAGAGCATTCATTAGTGTCATGATTTTATGTACAAAACCCATAGATCTAAACATTATCTAATGGACATTCTTTCAAAGCATGTTTTTTTCAGCATTTAGGACAAAATATAGACAACACTTGTTCTTGTTCATCTTGACTTTTCTTTGCTTTCAGAGTGTCTATTTGATTTCCCAAAGTGCTTAAGAGGTTTGTTTTAAAATCTTCAAATAGATTGCCTAGTTTAGCTCTGGTAATATTTCTTGTGGCAGATTTAGTGATTCTAGATGTCGTAGTTCTTATTCCATTTCTTGCTCTACTTTTAGAGTACTTCTGACACAAGTCAACAATCTCCTCTAAAGGTAAATCAGAAATGTCCCCTTTAACCATGAGATTGAGGTCATCTAGATATTTGTGTTGGATGCCCTTAAGAAATATTGTTCAGATAAGATCAACAAACATGGTTCTATGTTTTGAATTTTGCAGATTGTATGAAAATCTTTCCAAGTATTCTTCTAAGGTCTCATCTTCTTGTTGATTCATTCTAAAGATGTCATCTTTAGAGTCTTTTGATCGACAGTAAGGTTGATGCTTTTTCAAAAAGATTTTTATAATGTTATCCCAATCAGTGACTATGTGTTCACCTAATCCTGTGAACCACCTGAGTGTTGCTGCTTTTAATGTGGCAGGAAAAAGTCGAAGTTTGTGTGCAACATCGATATATCCATAGGGTCGACATACTATATCAAATTCAAATAAAAATGAATCAGGGTCTTCAGATGCCATACCATAAAAGTTTGGTAATACAGATGGTGGGATATTTTTCATTTTAATTTCCTCATCCATGTACTCTCCTCTATCTTGAATTGGAAATTTAAATGTTGATTCCTCATCTTCTGGTGGATTTTGATTCCCTCCAAACAGAGTATCATTTCCTTGTTTTTCTTCAAGCTCTCTTTGTCTTCTCCTTTCTTCCACTTGTTTCTCACACTCCCTGAGTTGTTTTGCAGTAGGTCCTCTGGATCCTCCATCTTCAGCCATTGTGATATGTGACTTGTTTAAGGTTTCTATCTCTTCTTCCTGTTTTGATTCTTGAGGAACAATTTGTTCAAGGATAGGCTGTTGGATTCTTGTACTACTCTCTTTTTGTTTCTCTACTGTAGAAGTCTCAGGTATATATATTTTCTTTTCCTTATGAGCGAGTAGGGTTTGTCTTTCAACGAGAGTAAGTCTCTCGCTTGATCTTTGTTTTTCCTCAAGTTTTTCCACAGCAACTTTTCCAGTTGGTGTTGTGTACTCAATCCTATCTAAAGTTTCTTTTCCCATTGGAGGGTTAGTTGTTTAGTGGGGGTTTTTTATGAATCTTCCTTTTTCATCCCTAGATCTAGACATAAAGAATCATGGCTTAATTAAAACTACATCTGTGTTTTTGTTGTTTTGTTTATTTAAGATTTTAAGATTTTTTTTTTAATCTTCCTAGCTTGCACCTCCCTGGCAACGACGCTAAAATGTTGGGCCTTACTTACTGATGTAAATCAGGCTTCAATTTCTCTGTCAACCCGAGTAGGTACACTTAGAGGCGCTATATAATATATATAGATATAGAAGGATTTAATTTCTAAATGTTAGCTTAATGTGGAAAAATCAACAATGCTCTTTTACAAGAGGTTTCTCTTTGTTTTTTTAACACTCAAGCATTTACTTAAATGAAACAAATCTAATTGTCTATATGGAAAACAAAATCATAATTACTTATCACACAAAATAGTGAATGAAATATGTAGCTTTGGAGATCAAAAATAGTGGAACCTCTTACAAGGTTCAGTCAACAAACTACCAATTGAGCTCTGCAACTACAAATCACAACCAATGAACAGTAAACTATAGATCAAGCTATGAGATAAAAACCATGAAATAGCAAGCACAATTGTCAATTTCAAGATGAATATCAATTGAGGTTTTCTTACAAAACTCTTTCACAACAGATGTGGATCTCTTCAATTAACAATTTCCAATTTTATAAACTTGTAGCATATGAATTGAATGACAATTCTAAGTATCAGATCTATCTATGCAATTGTAAAAGAGAATTCAAGGAAAAGTGTACTAGCTTTGTAGCGGGGGCCCTCCACACTTTGCAAGCACACCTTAGACTAATTCAAATGAAGTCAACTACTGGATCTGAAACATAAATATGGACTCCAACACTGTATCTCTGTATTCAAGTTTGGAAATCAAAAATACATAAATTGTGTTCCCAAGTTTTTCATGTATCAATAACTACTAAACTACATAATTTTTCTTTTGAGTTATTTATCCTAAATCTTCACAACAAGAGGAAGTTATTCATACTCCTCATAATCCTAATGAAATCCTAACAATTACATCAAAGGAGGTCGAATTAGTACAAATCCTCAATTTGAGCAAAATCCCAAAAATAGCAAAGTTTTTTTCACAAAATCTGGAATTTCTGTTAAAATGGCTAGGTTTGACCAGCGTTGACCGACCACCTAGAATCTTCAAAGCCGAGAGTGGATAGGTATTCCGCCATCCCTGTACATTTAGGATCAAACCCCAAGTCCTCAAATTTGCCATTCTATCCTGCAACATGTCAAACCATGGAGCCATTACAGGAAGTTACAACAACTTGTAATTTTTTGGAAATTTCCAATTTCAACACAAAAATTCCTAAGATTAATTCCAAGATAAAAATAATGGAAATAACTTTATATCAATCAGTTTCTAAGGAATATGGAGGAAATTTAAAGGCTAAATAAAGGAAAATGATGAATAAAAGAGGGTTTTTTACATAAAATAACCAGTCATAAATTGGTACCAACACCTACATCATCTATGGGATTGGAGGTGGGGCATTGATATCCACCTTCAACACTTGCCCATACATCAACTTCAAGTGCCTGCGAATATGCTCTCATTATGACTTTCCAAAATACAAAGTTAGTTCCATTAAAAAAAGGTGGCTTAATAGAAAATGTTCCCTCTTGACTACTCATATTGATGGATCTCCCTTTAAGTGATCAAGCTCCTTCAAAGAGACTTGCCCTAATACTAATTGTTGGGAAAAATACTAGGGGGGAAGGGGTGAATCAATATTTTAGTTCACTTTAACTTTCAATTTCATATACATAATTATGTACGCTATTTTTCTTAAAGCAACCTGCTTATGTACGCGACTTCAAAGAAGGAAAACAACGTATATCCAATTTACTAATTTTTCATGTGTTCCATCAGATGATTATCTTTAACCATTGCATCAGTACATAAATAAATTTCCAGTATATGCAGTAAAGAATAAGAAAAATAATCACATCATATAATAAACACACATAGAACACCAATATTTTAGGTGGAAATTCAATGTGGGAGAAAACCATTGATGTCATTGTCTTTGTCTTCTTTCTTAT